>VJXU01000098.1:0-22085 GCA_008694245.1 Ganoderma sp. BRIUMSc
GAACCAACGCCTGGATATCTCCTTCCCGGAGTAGACGAAGCCGGGTTGGATGTTGGAGCCATCAGCACAGACACACTCGATGATCGTCACAAGCTCCAAATTGGAGCTTCGAAGCTTGTACTTTGGACGACGCCCACACGGTACGAAATATTTGATGTTCTGAAGCCTCCTACCTCCCCCCCGCTGCACACCCTTCTTGTCCATGTTGTAGACATGCTCCCATGGGATCTCCAACTCCTCTACCAGCTTTTGAAGCTGCTTGAAATAGTCATCGACGACTGTACGATTGAAAGCTTGTGCCCGCTTCGGATCGAGCCCAGATGGCTTCCCCAGGACGATGGAGTCCTGATGGCGATTGAGGAACCGGCCAACCCACTTCTTGTTTGGTGGTTTGGGGTCCCCTGAGAGTACGATCGCCATGTTGATGATGGTACGCTTATCGGCAGGACACCCCATTTCCGAGAGATGTTCGAGCCAGTCGACGAGGGCGAGCTCCGACTCAGGGCTCAGGCGCTGCTGCTTCGCATGAGCTTCTTTGGCAGGGGAGTGGATGCCTCGGTGGTGATCATGCAGGGTAGACGGAGGAATGTTGTATTCCTTAGCCACCGTAGCATACTCCAGCTCCGGATGTTCGTCCTTTCGAGTGCAGGCATCGGCAAGAGCTTCTCGAGTGTAGGCTCGGGCCGCCTTTCGGCTGTTCTTGACGAGGACGAGACCGGAGCGTGAGACCTTGGCCTTGGGTGCCGGCATAGACGAGATCCACTCCCCGGAGCGTGGGGAAAGAAGCAGACACGGAGCACGGAGACAGAACGGCAGGAGAGGGGAAAGCAACTTCAATTCTCAACGTTCTCAACCATCCAACCCCCATGGCCAGTTCAACCGTTGGATGAGCGGATGGCGGAAGGTGCTCGGAAGTCGGGGCTGCCTCGCGAGCGCTTGAGCGGAGATTCAATCATATGAGTAGGTATGTGGCTGAGAGTCACGCTCGAGGACCGGGATGTTGTTGAGCAATGTCTACATCTCATAGAGCTTCGGAAAAATGTTTCAAGGTAAAAGAGTAATCTACTGAGCATACACAGAGGTTTCCGAACGAAGCGCCCGAGATTAGGACAAGGCCGAGCACCGTCAGAGGAAATGTGCCTCGATGCTCCATGGTATTCGGCAAAGATCGCAACGACGGAGGCTTCAATAAATACCATTCTTTTGAGCCCCATAAAAGAACGCCAGTGCGCATCCTTGTGTGAATCTGCAACGTTATCGGGCGGGAAATGAGGGACTTACAGTAGATTATCCGAACACTGGGGTCAATCCGAACACTGGGGTCATGATAGTAGCTCAGGTCAGGCAGAGGGAGGGAGTCGATAGCTCGGATCTGGGCGAGGAAGCAGCAGGCGAGAGGGGAGAGGTTCTATGGGTGGCCTCGGTCCTACTGCTCAGCAGGTTCGAAGGCATCCGAGCAAACCGGGGAGGACCGGAACAGCCGGTGTAGGCGCCAATAACCGCATTTCGCCAGCCGGCCTCTGTTGGTATTCGGCCGGCATCCTAGCCTTCTTCCTATGCTTCACTGCAGGTCCGGTTTAGGGTAGGTTGCTATAGACGCAGGTGCCACAGAAGGCAGTCCTTCGCCGAGTCGCGTCTTTGTTGCGCGCGCAGGATTGAGCGGCTTGAAAAGGCCGGTGCTGAGGACCTTACTTTCACCACGACACCCCAGTTCCCTAGACCCGTGCCTCTCAAGTCCTATCCGCATGACAGCGTCTCTTTACAATCAGTCGACGCACCCCCTTCCTGAGTTTCGGGAAGTCCACGTCGATGTTCTCGCTCTGAACATCATCCGGGATGCGAGCGTCGTCGCATGGGATAGCATGGTCGATGTCTCGCTGTCAAGCCTCTTGTTCGGTGAGCAGCCTCATCTTCCCTCCTCGCCAATAATCTCACAAATGGACACATAGGAGTGTTGACGGTCTTGTCGCTGACCTCGATATCCGTCCTCGTGTGAGAACAGCTGCAGCCTTTTGAACGTTAAGTTCACTCTCAGGACCTACACTAACGCCCGCGTCCTAGGGCAGTCGTAATGGCTCGTTCGCTCGTGCGAACACCAAAGTCCTCGTCCTCAGCACCATCATCCTCTACCTGTCCACAGGGACATACGTCTCCGCGCTCGTCTGGAACCGCTGGCAGGCCTTCCACCTCATCCTCGGCGCTACGAACGGTGGGTTCTCGGAATCCTCATCATCGCATTATGACGGATACGCGGAGATGGCAGCGTTCCAAGATGCAGTACGCAGGCAGGCCTGGATGGCGGTGATCGCGCTCGAGGTGAATGTGCGTGTCCTCGTAACGGATACAGATACCGCCCTTCACGTACTACCCATCTCATCGAGAGCCCTCCACGACTACAGTGCGTCATCGGAGATGCGATCGTGTGGTGGCGCGCCTGCGTCGTCTGGCGGAACACGGTCGTCTATTGTGTTGGTCCTCTTCTCGTCAGTCTCAACATCGGTAAGTACGTCTATATCATCCTTGGCCCCGTAATGCTCTCAAGCCCGAAGCTGTCTTCTGACGGCCTCATAGTATTTGCATTTGTCGGCTTCCGCGAGCTGCACGTTGCCCCGACGCTCGGGGTCGCGCTGCTCAACACCGACAACGCGTTCATCAAGGCCGCCTTGATCGTCTCCCTCGCCACCAATGTGCTCGCGACGGCGCTGATCGCATACAAGGCGTGGTGCGTTCTCCAGTGTTCTTCACGCCCAATTTTTGGTTAGCTCGCGAGAATTGCCATGCTGAAGATCGCGAGAAGGGAACACAGCCAGCTGGTCAGGGAGCACTTCGCGTTGGCCGGGACCCGGTCGCGTGTCCTGAACGCTCTCGCGCTGCTCATCGAGACCGGCTGCGTTTACTGCGTCCTCCAGGTATCGTTCTTATTTTACGCCGCGGCATTTCGGCGATGTACTAACACATGCACAGATCTTCACCGTGTTCTACGAGGTGGACCCAACCCCGTCTCAAGCGCATGCTGCGCGGGTTTTCGCCAGGGCGGCCGCGTGCTTCTTCTACGGGTGCGTCGCGCCAGTCGTGGTGAGCCCACTCCTCTTTGTCATAGCTCGCGCAGCCCAGGCCTTGGAGTGCTAACGAGTGTGTGTCGGACTCTCTCAGGCCATCTACCCAACCATCATCATTGTGCTCGTCGCGTTCAAGCGGTCGCCCATCGACACCGGAGGCCTGTCGCGGGTTCACCAGGCCCGTGATGATGACGACGATAATGACGATACTCACCGAGGCCCGGTCGAGGCTCGCAAATACGCAGCGAATGCTCAGGCGACGATCGTCTTGCACCACTCGACTTTCTGTAGCTCTGCTGGCGGAGCGGACACCGAGGGCGGGATGGAAGAGAATACGCGGGCCAGCGACCTTGTCAGTGGGAGTCCGAGCTCCACATGCTCAGGAAGCCGGCTCTCGACGAGTGGGGGCCCGGAGCTTGCAAGGGATGGTGAGGGTTTTGCGTAGCGCTAGCGGAGACGTAGCGGCATATGTGACTGTATAGTGCCTCTGCCACTACGTTCGAGCACGTGAATGTCGCGTCAGGGCTCTCACGCCTCTGACTCTCCCCAACTTCGCGTCCTCCGCCCGCTCTTAGCCATCCTCATTCTCTGTGGACCCACGGAGCTACGTCGTCAGTCCTCTCCAATATACAACACACCTGTAGGTACTCCGCCAGGACGCGGGATCAACGCCCTGAATCGCTCCATATTCCTCGTCCCCGGTCTGCATCCTCGTCCTTCGCTCACGGCCTCGGCTCTGCGACGTTATACGGTCCGCCCTCGCACATCTTGAACATCTTGCGCATGGGAACACAGGGCTTCGTCCAGGGCGGCGTGCCGTCTGAGGTATGGCCGCGACCCTCTAGAGCGACGCCGTACAGCCAACTCGACAACTCGGGACGCTGGACAGGATCCGTGGAGGATCTTCACCACGGATGCGACGTCGAGCGTCCCAAGTTGGCCGTTGAGCACAGTCCATGACACGTACGTCGACGCTCCCGCTTGACCTTCTCTTACCGGAAGACAGAATAAAGGTGTTGGGGGAGAGCGCTACCTGAGTCGTTGCGGTCAACGTGCGCGCCGGGTCGAGGAAGACTACTCCACTATGTGCATCGTCGAAATTCCGAGCGTAAGGACACATATTCTTCTCCGGGAGTCTGCGCGGGGAGACTGTGACATGCATTGACGTCGAATGCTGTGTGGAGTCTTCCAGCGACCATTCCACAGATGTATGTATGCCGCTGCATATGAGAGTTTCAAAGGGACGCACTGGAAACGGGTTGGCCGGGTCCAATTGTGCACTGCTGTAGGGACCCGCGATCGACATCGCCTGGATATGCACTGCGAGCGGGGTGGCGATTCTGATCCGATGAAGACGGTTGAATGCTGGGAGTGGTACGCCATACGCGGAGTCGTCTTCTCTAGGTAAAGATTCCTTCTCGGCGGGATCTCCAGCCGTCCAGACTCAGAAGTGTGGAGCTACCAGGCGATTCGCAGCCCGAGAAAAATGGACAGCTAATTAACCGAGAGGGATTGTTTCACATTACCGTTACAGGCGGAAAGACGGCCAGCTCGCGGAGAAGAGCACTGTCGAGGCGACCTCTCAGCAACCTGGAGCATCTGCCGTCAGCACGTGACTTAGTGTTTGGTAGACGAAGTAGAAACGATGTCCGTACCACGCAGTTGCGACCGCGATACCCCCCTCGTGCGTGCCGCGGAATACAGAACTCCTCCAGAGGATGGTTGCTTCGAAGCGTTCTAGAGTGGGCGCGCCACGTTCGTCGTTCTTCGCGCGTCGAGTCGACGTCTCCAGGGGCGGAGCCGGATGCGCATGCGCTCCGCGCTGCCCCATCGAGGGTGACGCCTCGTCCTCGCAATTCATCCCAACAAGATGTGGGGCGGCGCTCGACTCTGAGGTGGCGGAGGACGGAAAGCAGCGTGGCGTGCTGGTCGGGGTGGCACAAAGTGAGGCGGTGCACCGGCGGTAGGACAACTGCATATTGGCGGGGATAACAGAACTTTCAACAGTCGCGATGAGGTCGTCTAGGCGAAGAGAAGGACAGCAGCGGCGCCGGCAGGCGAATATGGCGGTTGGGTGGTATGCCTTGGAGGTCCAAGCTCCTCATACAGGATGGGGCCGCTGCTGGGGATGGGGGAGCATAGCAGCGCCCTCGCGGCCATCCGCGTGTCGATGGGGCACGTCTCTGACCACTCAACGTCTCGAATTTGTGCTCGGACCACTTTCGCACGTACGTACGTAGTCTCCAGAGGATAGCTGGGGACGGAAGGGTGGTACGCATCACCCTGATAGGAACCAGTTTCAGCGCGAACGGTACAGATCTTTCGTTGCGCTCACCTGCGTGAACTCAAAAGCAAACCAATCCTGCGATATGCAAACAACCGACCTCAACAAGTACGGCGCCCAGAACGTAAATGACCGTCACCATGCGATCTGAATACTTATAGTCGAGCATCTGGGGAGAGGAGAGGATAAGCATCTTGAGATGTAGCTGAGGAAGGTAGTCACGAAGGGGAAGTCTCGTGCATAGAATACGTGAATGCAGACCCCGATCTTGAACCAAACATGATGCAGAGTACCCCTTCCACCAGAAATGTAAGCGAAAACTCGCATATGATCTGTTCTTTGTGGACCCGAGAGACGTCGTGTGTATGACCGTACGTCTGCTCTGCGATGACTTAAAACGTAGGATCGTTCTTCATGAAGCACACGAGGGATCATAACTGCTTCGTATTACTGCTCTGGTATGATCTCTGATAACGACAGCTCTGTCACATGGACGGAAAGGCGAAGAACATGATAGGAAAAAGAATGCACTCGCCTAGTAACCGATCGATGTACGACCCGCGTCGCCGCCAACGCCTGGGTTCCTCCGCAAGTCCGCAACGCGGTACTTGGTGCAGCCTCCGAGACTGCAGAAGACCTACGTTGGGTACATGGCACGCAGAGTCTCCTGGGGGCCTCGACAGCGACTTAAGTTCTCGACGATGCTGGGATGACCGAAGGGGACGCTGGCTATATGCTGCAGAAAAGGCAACGGAAACACGTACCACAACGGACCGGATTTCATAGGGAACGCGAGGTTGATAGTGCCACGCAAGGACGAGTGGTGGCCGTCAAAAGAGCGCTCTGTTGAGGTCGCCACGTTTGTCGGGTCGCCCGAGTCAAAAACTTGCCGACGCCTGAGTTCGTGGGTCGTGGGCTCGTGGAGCTTTCCTGGGAGGCAAGCCGGGCAGAGAAAGTCGGATGGTGTGTCTGATTTGTTTAGAGAGGCGTACACTGAAGAAGGTCGCCGAGTAAATGCAAGAGAGCTCATCGACGTCGACGATGGTCAGGCTCCGATGACATGAAGATCCCGTCTCCACAGTGACTGTTCGACGATGCTGGGATGACCGAAGGTGGCTATATGCGGCAGAAAAGACAACGGAAACACGTACCACAATGAACCGGATTGCACAGGAAACGCAAGGTTGACAGTGCGACGCAAGGACGAGCGGTGGCTGTCGAGAGAGTGCTCTGTTGCGGTCGCCATGTTTGTCGGGTCGTCCGAGTCGAAAAGTTGCCAACGCGAGCTGGTGGAGCTTTCCTGAGGCGAAAGTCAGGCAGAGAAAGTCGTATCGTATGTCTGACTTGTGGAGAGAGGCTGAGACTAAGGCAAGTCGGCGAGCAAAGGGAAGAGACCTCATCGAAATTTGGACAATCGAGACTCCCGCAAATTTGGTCCACGGGGCAAGCCTCGTCACCAGAGCACATGACTTGTGACTACCGTGTCCGCGTCACACTGACAGCTGCGGCTGCTTCGAGTCTTCCGTCTCGCCCCAGACCACGATTCATGTGCTCCGAGGTCTGTGCGACTCACTGGTCCTGTCACGCGTTCGACGAGCAATTCTTCATGCTGATGCATGCTGCTCCTGGGTTATGAGGCTACTAGTAAGCACTATTCTCTTGGACGTCAATACTAACATTATCCTATTCGCAGCCAACATCGACAATGCCGCTACACTGTATGCCGACGGCAAGTTCGGATTCTCATGTACGCCATCGCTCAATCTGAGGTGCTAGCTCGCTCAGCATTCCGTCCGATTTGTGGTTCGCCGACTCCGAGCAATACTTACGCGGCTTCGTACTTCCGAGCAGTGCCAACAACCGCCTATCAAGCGGGATGTTCAATGCAGCCTATTAGGTTTTCTTCCTAACAAGGATAAGCTGATAGGTAAACCGTTTATATCCCTCGCTTAACCCCAGCCCCAAACCACGTTTTTCTCCTAGCCCTCGCCTAGCTCCACCGTCCTGCCTCGCTGCTGCCATGCCATATCTGTCAATTCTCCTGCGCGTCCTCGTACCTCGATCCACCACACTCTCGACATGCGGGCGACCGTCCACCGCTAACCGTCCGACAAGTCTGATCGCTCGCACTCCACGGGCGTCGAGACTCGAATACGCTGGTCCATCTCCATCTCGAGTACCTATGGACCCGCGATCGTCGACGTCAAGTTTTCCGGACAGGTCTATCGAACCCATCATCCATGTTGTTGTCGTATACAGACACTGATCCCCCCCTTTCTTAAGACTGAGGGCCCAGGCGAGGATCAAGCCGAACTCGAACGAGCACGTGCGCCAATTCTCAGCCCATCTTCACGCTGTTACGCCACCACGTCCTACGACATCAGCACTAGTGCGCAGCTGGCCCCGTCTCGTCCCCCTCATCGGCACCGCTGCCGCCACTTCCCGAGGTCATTGGTCGACCCCGCGCATCGGAGACAACCTCACGACTCCCGTTCCGGCGGCAGGTCCAGTGCTCAGTCTCAACTCGGCGCATTGCTGAAATTCGACATTGATGTGGACTTGCCGCTAACGCATTCGTCGACCGTCGACTCGTCGTAGGCTGTCGTAGGTCGTCGACATTGCGCTCCCCAGCAAGCTAGACCTAGACCTGCGACGCTCATTAAGTATCCCTCAACGCTATCGAATATGAATTACTGTACTTATCTTCTCCGTAAGGTGAGACATCGCGAACCGTGAAACCCCACCGCGCGAAACAAATATTGGTAAGTACTGAAGCTTGGAGCAGCTGACAAGCCACCACCGACAGGTGCATCAATATTTTGGCAATGGTCACGTTGCCTCTGTCCTAGGACTTGCACTGCCGCTAAAGGTGCGTACGAATTGCCATTGCCTGCCTGGCGCGGTCGTTGCCTTGCCTGACATGGTCATCCCGAGGTCTGTCAAGCCATAATAGGACCCTGACTCGATCTGAGTCCGCCAAGCTGTGCGAGAGCTTTCGGCCAGGAAGTAGTTACCGCGGCTTACACGCTGTACCGATCATCATCATGATCAAGCTCGAGCGTTTGCAACCTCCAGGTGAGCGGAGTCGATCCAATAAGATGCCGCAGCCAATGAGTAGGCGTCGCAAGGTGGGAGGGCTCGTGCCCTGCTTAATTTGATCTTGTGCTCATTTGCTGCGACGTCAAGCCGGATGTGGCCCTCTGTGGCCCGGCTACTTACCCGAAGCTACTGTACTTCAAGTCGAACACCGCCTTCGATCTTGCGACGATCTAATTTTGCCGGATGCTCGATTGCTGACCTTTTTCTCCATCCAGGGGCGAGATAAAGTCCTGAACCAGCCTCGTTGTCCCCATAGCGACGGGCAAGTGATGCCTCACAGTCCTTCAAGCGCAATCGTCGATATCATATCGCACAGCAACTACTTACCGGTATACCCACTGTACGTACTAATGTGACAATCTTCCGATTCGCGCGATCAACGACATTCACAGTAGTAGTAGTGATCTCGCAGGCTCCAATCACGAACACCCTCAGCCCACTGAGCAAGTTGAAACCGTTCGTGTCGCGTCAACTTACCGCACCGCATCCGCATCCCGCTGTCTCAGGCTGCCTCTGGCTCTCAATCTTTCTGGCAACCCGAGATCGGTACTCGCGCGCCGCTCCATAAATCAGCACAAGTAATTGCCCCCAACATTCGCGGTGACACGGACGTGGGGGGCGTGGGCTTGATATCGCAGAAAATTATCTCGTTCGCCGCAGCGTGTCTCGCCTGTCAGCGCTTCAGCTCCCGCACGTACCGCGAAAATTGCGGTACACGCACACAATTTGGGCCCGCACGTCCCTGTGGACCTTCGGCCGACGAGGAAGCTCCATCAAGTACATGCCCGGGCTGCGCTGCGATGCCAGCGAGAGCGACGCCGAGTCGAGGCTCGATACTCGACGGCGGTACAACTCCCGCTCAGCGAGTCAATGTTCATTCCTGCTGCGGACGCCAGACGGAGCTCGACTGGACCGGCTGGACGGACGGTCCTGGCCGTTCTGCGCCGGATCCACTCGCACCGAGCTCCCAGCTCAGCTCAGGACGACGGTCTGACTCTTCGTCCGAAGTCGACGTCGACGTCCTTCTCTGTCGAACCCGGGACTCGACCCCGACGGGCAATATGCCCACAACCGTACATACGCGTCCGTCGGACTGTATGTGCGCAGTTAGTCTCTGCGGAGGGGCGAGGGAACGCACGACCCGTGCGGGGTAACCTCGTCCTTCGCACTTCGCCCCTTCGCCCCTTTGCGCTTCGCGATCTGCGACCTTCCCCCGCATCGGGCCTGCGCAAGTTCAAGTTCCTCCGCCCCGCCAATGCACGATGATGCATGACCCCCTGCTGCGCGCCGAGCGCCGCGCTTTGGATCCGTGGCTCGGACCGGCCGCGGAGAGGGAGTCGGGAAGGCAGGGGGGAAGGTGGGGAAACGCGAAGTTCGAATCCCGTACTTTCTACGCGTCTCGCTGATCCCCCGCATACCTGCTGAGTACTCTATAGATGGGGCGAGCTGCAACGCTTCTGCATCTAAACCTGAATCCGTGATTCTGCGGGGCTTGATTCCCCGACGGCGACGATGCGCGGTGGTCCGCGGACTATCGACCCCTGCAGGTTCCTGGACCTTCGGGTGTTCGGGACGAGGACGCTGGACGTTGGATGCAGTCAGTATGTACTCGCTTGGCATAATTAATGGAGGTGATAACTCATGCGAGACGCACCTATGCATTCGACAGCCGTATGCTGGAGCTTGCGTTGCTATCATAAAAACAACGGCGAGTGTCAGTTACTAAGGTTCGAACGGGCTGATTGGCGGCACTTACGACGTGCTAGATACTCGCCATTTTAGCTGGTGAATACGAGAAGAGGGACATAAGCGTCAGGAAGGTCCTACGCGTACGAGCGGTACCCGACTTGCCTGTACCTCCTTCTCAATATTCTCGAACGTTCCTAGAGATACCTGCACGCTTTCGGACGATCTGTTCAAAAATCGCGGTCTACAAAATGTATCAAAGCACGAAACGTTTCGGAGGAAGGAATAAAAAACATCGCAAGCAAATGCACAGTCAAAAGCCAACTTGGACACCGCAGGGAAGATCCGGACGGGGGCAAGACAAGCGTATGACAGGCCGCACTGTCAAACGGCGATCAGCGCAGGGAAACGGTGAACGATTACAAAAAACGAACCTATGCGTGCACGCCAGTGACGGATGGCAACCAACCAACTGTCACCTATAGCGAGCACGCGAACTCGAGGACCGCGCAGAAACCGCCAATCACCAGACTGGACAATGCGACCTGCCGTACTTACTCGCTCGGCACGTCCGATCTAGCTCTTGCCTCGCACACCCCTCTCGTCGTCGTCCACCACCAAGTTAGGAAGGGCGGCATGGCCGACGGTGTCGAGATCCATTAAACACGTGCACGAGGACCGCGAGCTGAACGACGGCCGTGGCAGGCCGAGACAGGCGGAAGCAATACTGACACGGCGGGATGTGTGGTGTCCACAAGGCAGGATATTTCGGACATGATAGTAGAGTGCGCCTTCCCCAGGTGGCTGACCGGCGGAGGCGCGACCATATGCTGGCGGGGGCCTCGCCTCATGTGCGTGCGCTCCGACAGGCAGACCGAGAGAGGCATCAACACTACGAGCGCGGTGCTCCGCCTCCGCGTTGCTCACCGAGGTGACTGGGACTGGGACGAGGCACGACTAGGGTCGAAGCTTGAAGCGTCGCGGCAAGACCAGGATCGACGTCCAGGCGGCTGAGATGACGCGGAGCCGAGGTGGACGCAAAACGACGGTTGCTGAGGGGGTGACGCGCTGCGTCCGTTGCCTTCCCATGTCCATCAAATCGGAAAAGCCTGGTTTCGAAGCCGAGTCGAGAGTCAGGAAGAGCGCGTCCGGCATCTAAAGCACATCAATGGACGGGCGACGCAAGCGAATACGACAAGAGCGCACTCTGTCAGCATTGAGCAAGGCAGCATCATCCGAGGAAAATCTTGCCATAGTCGTAAATCTAGACCTTCTTGACACTCCCGCGTGAGGGGCCAAAAATCGTTGCCGACTGTACCTCCTGACGACGTCGCACTGGCGCGAGACGACTCCCTGTCCTCGATGCCCTATTGATGAATCGTCAACACGGTCGTCGGACGCGCTCGCGAGTGTACGTTTAGACTTCAGATCTTCAGGTCTGGTCGACTCAGCAGTACATTTGCAATTTACGGACTGCGGCGGGCCTGAGGTCTGGACGAACGCTTAGTTCTCGGAAGCGTAAGGCGCATGTGCATAGACGGTGGAGCAGTACAGTTCCCATTCAGAACCGAGCTCGAGACAGGTTAGATTTTTATCCGAGCCGTACACAAGCATATGCATACCGCATTGGATGTGAAATAAGACAATGCAAGCCTACGTACGTACGTTCTGGCAACCGCTCCAGTTCACAACTTCGGCCGAGAGGGAGCCATCTTGCTATGCACTCCGGTCATGCACAACCGCCCATTCGTGGCATCCCAAATCTTTCAGTGCCACGATGGACAGATGCAGTTGGGTCAATGGAAAGGTATCCGGGAGCAAAAGCGCGCGCTCACCTCCGTAACCGCTGACACTGTCCGCGCCCCAAACGAGACAGTCGTATTGACTATCTCAAGCTTCACGCCACTGTCCGACGCGGAGAATGACAAGAAGCAAGGGTCAGGAACAACCTAGATTCCTCGAGAAGCAAACGACTCACAGCGGCGCAGGCGCATGGAACGTCGTGTTCAGCGCCTGAGAGACAAAGTTGTACGGCTCGGGCTTGCCCATGTGCATGGCGAGGACGGTCAAGGCCATCGAGGAGCACCTGCAAATGACCTTCGATGAGAATCGGAATCGCAAACGGATAGACCGAGGTCCGACTCCGCCGCGGGGAGAAGCGAAAGGGCCATATGACGATGGTGGCAAGGAAGGGCAGGACGCACACGTCAATGAGGGAAACGGCACACCCTCCGTGCATCGTCCCGTTCAGATTCACCATATCTGGGCCATCCGGAGAGGGATATGGAACAAGGCATTTGGCATTTTCAGGCGTTACGATATGGGTCCGTTAATTCCGGGCGAGCCTCATGCAGAAGATGCAGATTGCCGCGGCGAGGGCAGTGCGCACCTTTGTCGACGACGAGCTCGAACGTGACCCTCGAGTGCGGCTTCCCATCCTTATCTCGTCGGTACAACGCGACCTCCTTCATCTTAAGCCTTCTCGTCGTTGATTGCGCGAAGCCTTCGCCACTGATGAGGAAGCTACCGGAGCGGGTGATCTCATCCTTGAGGTCCTGGGTGAAGTCGCCTGTCCAGACGATGTCGCTCGTGTCCGATGGCATTTCTGCAGCAAGTAGTGCACCAGGAACGAGGAGGAGGTCGTCTGAAAGAGGGTACAGGACGGATAGAGGAAGTTAATGCGGCATCGTCGACATTGTCGCCGTTGGGAACGAGTGTGCCAGTGGCGAGGTGGCGCTGGCCGTCGTCGGCAGTGTTGAATTGCCGGGCCGGATGCAGTGGAAATGGCCTCTCGCGCGGCGGGGACTGAGGCCTTCTGAGCCGTGCGACAGTGCCTCGCATGCAACAACCCCGTCGTGATCGGTTTCTACACTTTGGGTTGGGATAGTAGTCCTACTTCTAATTGCTTCCTAGCCGTCCAATACATTCCGCGTGCTACGGTGCCTGCGCAGACGCGGCGACGACGCAGTCCTTCCGAATCCGCTCAAAGCCATCCGTCCCCAATGACGTAGTACGCTGCTCGACATACCTATTCATTCCCCTAAAGCCCCCTCAATCACGTTCAGGGCGTCCACATACACTCGGGCCTACCGGGCATACCATATCAGCCACAAATACCCAGCGCGGAGCGCACGGAGGAGCAGAAAACGACGTACTTCGCCGTCCCGAGACTGAGTGTACCGCTCCAATTATTACGGAACAAATCCTCCTTCTGGAACTGCTGCGCGAGCGGCGAGAAGCGGCAGCACAGTCGCAGCCCGACGCTTGTTAGAGCGTAGTGGTTTATTATGTCTTCATTGCGTACGCCGAGAACCTATGCGACAGCTTCAGAACAGGCTATATGAAAACGCGGGGAAGACCTTACGATCCTTTAATATCACCGCGGAGAAGACGCCGGCCATATCCTTGCCGGCTGCACGGAGAATTGGCGTAAGAAAGGTAACAATTGTCAGGTACCCGCGAATGGCAGAGTAGGGTAAGTAATGCGCTCATCGGTGCACGACTGATCGGAGGTGGACGAGCACTTGTTCGACGGCCGGCCCAGCGGCATTCAGACTGCGAGTATACAATTTTTGAACGCCTGCCGAAGCCGTAAACGGTAAGTCCGGCGTTCACAGAAGAGAAGCTCGTCCCACTTACGTCCGCTTCGTCATCGGGGGACGCCTTCGACCTGGTGCACGGCAAGCGTGTCCCGTTCCCATGGTCTGGTGGCGCTCAATATGCACGAAACGGACAGTATTGTTCTGCGATGCTCACCGAGTCTATCGTCTCCTCGCATATTGAGGACCTCACAAACTCCACGCCGTCGATGCTTGGCATCCCGGGGTTGTGTTTTCCGATCTCCAACTTCGCCCTGAGATCGAAGACCCTGTTAATTCCGTACGCCGAACTGCTCGATACCCTTGGGCGTGATCCGCGACGGCTTTCCAGAGCGGAAGAGGAACAAGGGCTTCATGCGTGTGTTCAGCTTGCCCCGCGGAGGTCGTGTGCCCCGCACCGAAATCCGAGATGTTCACGATGACGATGCCTTCGATGTCGAGGAAGGACGGCGAGGAGAGGACCGATTTGGGGATCTGTGGGTCGAGGGCCGCGAACGGGGAAAACTCGGTGTCTTTACTGCTGGAAGCAATACCTAGGATACAGAAGGAGACCGCAAGCTGCCGGGTCGAAGCAGATGGGGGCGATCCAGTGTGCAAGAACGGGAAGCAAGGCACAGGCTGGAGCTGAAAATGAGCTTGAGCTAATCAACCCGTGTTACGGGCCGTGCGGAACGATTATGGTTAGGTGGCCGACGTCAGGCTTCAAGAGCAGTAGAGGACGAAACGTCCAGTTAGACATGGGCATGTCTCCTCCAGGCTGACGGGTCACGGTTCACATCAGAGTCTGTGCCACGCGAGACGGCCCATTGAGCCGCAGAGACGGAGTAGGATGACACATGAACAAGCCGGTGAAAGCTGATGTGTCGACAAGCGCAAGTACTGTACATCCCAAGCAAAGAGAGACATGTCCGCTCAAGGCTTGAGATTCAACGAAGACCAGTTGAAGAGTGGGTCGAGAGCAGCGACTCGGGGCCTCGCTGGGCGCCAGAGGGACAAGCTGTGTTCCGGAAACCGCCGCACATTCAGCACAGCCGCCTGCTGGTGAGTTGGCAACGAACCGCGGTCATCCAGTTGAACCGCTGCTTTCTTAAACCGACTACACTCTGGTCTCAGTACACACCTTGTATGACCGACGGATCCTCGTACATTATGGGTCGCTCCTCTTGAAAGACGAGTCGCCACTGCAATTCTGGTCAGCACGTCTCCAAGGTGTCTCCAAGGGATCGACCCCTCATCTCACTTCTGAACTTGTGGCTTCGGTACGTACCCAGACCTCGGTCTGTCTTGTATGTTTGATGAAAAGTGAAGGGCTGCGCTGATCGTCGCTCTCTGGCAGGGCACCCATGCCCATAGCCGACACAGTCGAGCCAGCTTCTTCGCGGACGACCCAGGCCTCGACCCCGAGTCTCCCACTCCCATAAACGTCCCCGGGGATCAAAACCGATCCGGCCTCTAGGAGCCTCTCCGATCCCCCCGCAATGTCGTCACATTTGTCATGTTGTTTTGTATGTCAGGCCACAGTCGCGTCTCACCCTAATCCCCGCCGCTCGTCTGTACGGTGTACCGTGTACTGTGTACGGCGACCTGACTTCTCCCCAGATAGATATCTTTCCGTACCTTTCTGCCGCCACCCTTTACCCCGCAGTCCTGGGCATGACAGCTGTCGCAACACGCCAGGCCAGAGCAAGCACAACTCGTCCAGCCTGAGGGACGGTGCGATCATCGTGAGTCGTGACCTCGCCTGTTCGGAATCAGACTGGATCACCATAACGCAACGAAACTACGCAGGCCCAAGCCTCGATCACTCCCGGCGCTGTTTCATGAAAGGCGTGCGCCCCCCCAGGACGCTTCCCGACCGGGTACGCGGCACGCATTGCCATCGCAGGCATCGGCAGCCCAGGGAACTTAATTTTGTATGTCTCTGGAATCTCTCTTGTCCATACCTGCGTACAAAGACCCAACACACCCCTCGCGAACCTGGGAACGCCGTATACACGAGGCGTGCTTCCGGCTCGAACGAAGGCTTCCCGCCGAGACCGCCTCTTGAGATGTCGTAAGCACTCGCTGGCTCACTCCCAACAAATTTCTTCTCCCGTCCGGTGCTGCTGCAGTTTTGGGCTAGGCTTGCGCGACTGCGACTGCCACTCCAGCCATCACCCGAGGTCGGTGCTGTGGTCAGCTCGCGTGCTGACTAGGGGGAGGGGCTACGGAGGACACTGAATCAGTGATTCGCTCCTCCACCGCCGATGGCGGCTTCGCGCATCCAGCCTCGTTCGTGTGCCTCGCTAGAATGGACGCGGGCATAGCGTGCCTCTCGCAACTGTCTCCGAAGCTCCCGCCGCCTCGAGTCAATTGTCGCGCCTACTTCGGGGGGTACGCGTACGCGTTCTGTGATGGGGTGGGGCGAGTTCCTACTGTAGCTGCGTCACGGCTCACGTACGGTACCCTTTGTGGCCCTTCACGTTGCGAATACGCGCTGCGCAGTGAGAACTTGCGTACGTTACATGAAACGAGGCCACTGCCTATTCTCATAGCCGCTCGCAGCCAGCCCCAGGCCGCCCGCGTGTTGTGTTGTAGCAGTTTCGATGAGGAATTTGAACATCATCATCGAGCTTCTGTGAATTCGTCGTGGCCTTCGAATTTGGAGCGCGCCCGTGAAGCAATAGCGAAAGCCATCAGCGGTACCACATCGCCTGACGCTGCATTGTGGAGAACTCGAGCGCCCCGCCGCACAAGTTCGAGGGTCGAGTCGCGCGCGTTGACCGTAGTTTCTGTGGCGGCAGCGGCGGCACAGGTAGACTCCAGTTCACCATTCTCCAGAGATCTCAGGCTAGTGATGGCACCCCCAAGTACTGATCTGAACATCGAACATACACTCGCCTCCTTCGACGCAGGGCCGTTTCATTTTGCGCTCTCGAGATGCGCCCTCAAGCGATGACATCTCAACTCGCAGCCGGGCCCGACCCCTCTGACCGCGTCCCTCGCCTGATGCGGTAAGGCACTTGTGGGTCTCGCCGTGGCGCTTGCGCGTTCCAGTCCCAGTATGTATGTAGCTGGTGGCGCGCTGGAACTCCATCCAACGCAGCCACCGCGATCAGCGGTGCCGGTCCTGGGCTCCATGGGTGATCGCATGTGAGTGTCCGTCGATCGTCCACGCTGACTCCATCACTAAACTTCAAAGCGCTTAAGTTCAGACACACGGGCTCAGCCAAGCTCAGGGAGCTCGGCAGACGAAGCTCAAGTGTAAGTACTCGTACTTTATCTTTTATCTTATTCACTTAGCGGGTCGCGACTTCGCCAGGCCCGCCGCCTTCCGCAATGGGGCGCGCGGCCCGCGCCGTGACATAACCATAACTTACGAGCGAGTACCAGGCCACACGGCGGCGCCTCGGTCGGCGGCTGCTATGAGAGCATGTGGGGTCGTCGGGAGATGGGAGGGGCAGGGCGGGCGCTGATGGCGCACGCGCAATGATAATGAGGGGACTAGAGTCGGGCCTGCTGCAAGTTTGAGAGGCCCAGGGCTAAGACCTGAGGTCTGAGGACTGTGCAAAGCTGTGGCGCCCGATGAGCGGCAACCCTTCCTGGTGCTATTGCGCTCGCGAGGAGCTGCAGCTGGGGGGCGGAGCGCCGGATGACGGCGGGCACAATCATCATGGCATTGCTCCGAGTCGTGATGGTGATATTGATTTGAGAGGGGGCGCGAAGGCTCGCCCGACGCGCATCGCGCGAGGGTTCAAAACCGCTGATCGGACGGTCTAGGATCATAATGGGAGCTCCTAAACACTGACGGAACTCGGCGACCTGGACTGAGGGCTTTCTTCAAGTCCCGGCGGGGACGCGAAATCATCGGACGACGGGACGCCATGACATGACACAACGCCGAAGAAGACGACGACGAAACATATAGAAGAACGGGACAAAGAAGCGGCCGACCTGCGTAACGTAACGATGTCGGAAGAACGTGTCTACTGGACCCCCCGGAGAAGCAGGCGTCCCGCTCAAAACGTCAGAGACGGAGGACGGGTCACGGAAGGAGTGGCCAGAAAGCGGTGTCGTCTCCGTCAGTATGCTGTGCCGGCGCGGGCGCTCTGATCCCAGCAGCAGAAAAAGAAGTGGAAAACAGATCACCAGGCCGAGAATGCCTTTGCAACGTTCCCAGACTCAAGCCGCTGTAAAGTTGCTGCTTAGGGTACTACTACACGCCACTAATAATGCGAGGCACCCAGCTGGAGGGAGGGGGCCGGCTGGACCCGACCCGAACCGCCAGGGTGTGCCCAGAGGCTCGGGATCGCGCGCCGGGAGAGACAGGGAGAGACCACAGCGCGATGGCGACGAGCACACCACCGCAATCCCCGATTCCAGGACCAATGTCAGGATTCAGGAATCAGGATCGCCTGCGGATCGGGCGTCGTATCTTTATCTTCATCTCGCCCGCGCATACGAATGCAGCTAGCTCGACTTCCGGGGCCGCCTATCGTATCTCATCCGTATCTCGTACTTACTTAGTAGTCTCGGCGTGTCCGAGAAGGCCTGCGCGAGCTCGAGTATAGTATGATACTTATACGGCCGAGATGACGTCGGCTTCGACGGGATCTACGACCCTAGGGACGAGTCAAGGTACTTACTTGGTTGCCCGTGGCAGGCTCCTTGTTGCTCTCAGGTGTGGCGCAATACATACCCGGGGAAGAGGGAGAGAAGGAGGGCCGCGGCAGCTCAAATTGGAGATGGCAGCGATATAGCTATAGAGCGATACCGAGACGGGCCTGGGAGCGCTAAGATGCAGCAGCGTGTAGCGCAGAGTTCGCCCGATAAGTATCGACATCGGCGAGTTTGAAAATCACAACCCAACCTTGTCGGGCAGGAAACGTGGTGGAAGCTGGCACTTGGCACTGGCACTGGCCAGGCGGGACTGCGAGCGCAAAAAGGGAAGGCATGACGTCAAAACGCGGAGGCATTTGCGTCCTCGGACGGCGTACCGATGTCGTTTGTCCATGTCTGTCAGTCTCGCGACTGCCGCACGTCCGTCTGCGTAAGTATACTTAATGTATATAAGTATAGCAGGCACGTCCGTATATCGACTCGGGCGACGTAATGCCGCGCGATGACGATGAGGAATAGGCCGGCCTGGAAGAGGTCGCTGGAAAATCCGCGGTAGTCATTTGGACAGATATCACGGCGGGGCAGAGGGACTTGCCTTATGTACGTACTTGTACTCGTACTCGCCTCGACGGGGGGGTTAACTTTCCACATTCGCAGAAGAGGTGACGTCCTGCGCGCAAACATCATGATGTGTGTGTTCCCGCATGGAATTCGAATCGAACGTGAGCTGGATTGCGCACACACGACATTTAGTGTGAGCCGCGCACTGGCAGGAGTCCAGGAAGAAGATCAGAAGAGGGCGCTCGAGGCCCGACCGTGAGACTGGACGGGGGTCGGCATGACCTGAGCCTCGGCCGGTGGCCATGGGAGGGAAGGGCGCGCGCCAGACATACACATAGATAGGAAAGCGTCGACGGTGGGGAGAGAGAACGCGCAAAAGACTCTGATCATGATGCGCGACGAAGCTGGGGGCCCGGTAGCTGAGCGCTGCGTCGTAGGAAGAGAAGCGCGGGAAGGCTGAGGGCGCCCTGCAAGTTGCCGGGGCGATGATGGGCAGGAAAAGGCAAGAACCACGAACCAAGAACCAGCGGCGTCTGGGGCATGTGATACGGACCCAGAGGCGGGCGCGGACAAGGTTATGCCGTGCGGTCGCCAGTGTGTGGTAAGGTGAGGACTGTAGCCTGGAAGAGAACAAGGAGGGGTATCGATCGACCTTGTTATTCTTGGATCCGGAGAGCGCAGGTTTGACGCAGACGGGGCAAGGGCGAGGTTGTTTGGCGGGCAGACGACAGAAAACAGACGGCGGAACGAGCGCGATCTCGGAGCATAGTGGAGCGGAAAGAAGTGGGAGAATTGAGGAGAAGAAGGGCCACAACGGCAGAGGCAGGGGCAGGGGCAGGACATGTTGGTCGTAAAGCCGAGGGATGGTCGATGAGACGAGATGGGTGTGCGGTTCGGGGGGGGGGGCGTTCGCGATTGTCGCTAGCGCTGTGGGTCGCGATGATCAATGAAACCTGGGCGATTGGGCGGGCGATGGCATTGGGGGACTTCTGGCTTCCACAGCGCGGCGTCTGCCGGACCGACCATGACTGAAGCCCTGGAGCTCGAAGCTCGACGCTCGCACGACGTGGGACGCGGGAGACGTGGGACTTGGAGGCAACGCCGCCCCCTTTCATACTGACAGAAGCACTCCTGTAATGATGACCAGAGGGGCAGGGTGAGACCCAAGGACGTCGGTGTTGGGAACAAGAGGCCTGCGTTGCCAGTCTGAGCCCTGGACTGCTGCGCGACCGGACGGCTAGGGCACGGACGTCCGCGGACTACATACCCCCGACATCGGGTCGTGCGTCACGGTTGATGGGAATTCACTGAGGGCGGCCTGTCGGTCATTTGAACACCCAGGCGTCTTGTCCCGCCTTCCGTGAACGAAATGTAGAGTACCGAGCAGGTACAGAGCAGACGTAAGGCCATCAAGCGGGGCAGAGAACGTCTAGCTGCGAGGACCACATTGACCTGAGACAGGGTTCTAGTTTCTCGTTTCTTTCTCGCTGCGATCGACGAACGGGGACCCCCTGATCTGGGGGCGAAGCGGCCAGCATGGCCGTGGTCCCGCCCGCGAAGGCAGAGCGAGCGCCGTTCGGGGGCCGGGAGAAGGACGTCTACATGGACAGCGAATGAGCGCGACGCAGAACGTGGACGGGTCGACGTACGGTTAACGGCGATCAGCGATATGCTCCATCGGGCTCGTACGGGCGAGCAGGCGCAGCGCTAGCCAGGGAGGAGATCAAGGTGCAAGCATGGTGGACAGCGAAGGATCAGTAAGAGGAAGGGGGGTCGGTGCTCACGAGAATGACCGCAGGACGGGAGGCGGGGGCATGGGCGGCCTGGCCCTCGTCCGTTCGGGAGCCCAGATGGGTGTGCGCAGGATGGATGGAGGTGGTGCGGTGACGCGCCGGACCCGAGAGGGCGGAGACGAGGCTTGGGTTTGAGATTCAGATGCGGCTGGGGGGAGGGGGGGAGGGGGAGATGATCTGGGTCCGGGATCAATGGTGCTTACTGCGAACGCAGGATCTGGATTCTGGAGTGGAGATGGCATGAGCATGAGTTGTGGATCCTGAGTGAAGCACGCCTGTCGGTCTAGCTCGGTCACATGGAGGGGAGGAGAGGGATCAAATCCGACTTGCAGCGCGGAAGTGCATGCAGTGTACAGAGATCTCGAGGTACGCGTATGGTATTGACTATTGGAATTCCGGGACCTATGTCCTGCTTTTCGACCCGGCTGAAGGTACGATCGAAGCGCACCCGGGTCTCAGAGCGCACAGTCGGGTGGCTGTGAGGCTGAGGGCGTGGGCGCTGATGCGACAAGTGGGCAAAATGGGACAGGAACGTAAAGGCGGGAGTAGGAGAGCAAGATGAACGGAAGATAAAAATGGTCCGAGCGCAGGCTGTTGTCTGGGAGGCGAGGGGGGAGATAGGGCGGGGGAGATTGGGTTACAGTTATGACATAGGCTGAATAGTGTGAAGTGAGCGAGGGTCAAGCGAACAGGAAGTGTATCTGGATGGGGGGGAGGAGGGGAAGAAGGGGTGGTGATGTGGTAAGGCGGGTAAGGCGGGTGTCAAAAGAGAGATTTAGCGAGGGGCGGTTGAAGGACGTGGGGGAGGGAGAATAAAGTACGGAAAACGGAATGACGACGAACGTCGGGAAGGAAGGAGAATAAATTTAGGCGGATGGGCTTGGACGGGGAATAACGAGATTAGACAAGGACAAGGGAAGGAACAGAGAGACGGTCAGGCGAGGAAGGCGACGGACTAAAGTCGGAGCGGGAAGAGGAGAGAAGGGAGGCGGTGGGGGTCGGGGGATCGGAGGGGCGTTGGTGGCGACGAAACGGTGATGGACGGTTCGTTGCTGGTGGGAGACAGTGGCAGGCGATGGGCGAGGGCGGGCGTTGCCGGTCGACAGTAACGAGTGGGTGGAGATCAAAGCGAACAACGGGGCAGATTTCGAGATGGCGATGGGGGGCGAGGGCGAGGGTTCGGACTCGGAGGGACGACAGCAGCCGAGGCTGGACGAAGGAGACGTGGGAGAGCACGACGACGAGGAGAGACAAGAGCGGGCGGCAAAGAGCGCAGATTGTGCAGCGTGTCTGGCCGATTCCGATTTGAAAGAATCACCAGCTTAGTGGGAACTCGACCCTGACCTCGCGTGATCTCCAGGCGAGCCTCCCCCCGGCGCTGGGTGCGGATGGGCGCCGGCGGAGG
>VJXU01000099.1:0-40486 GCA_008694245.1 Ganoderma sp. BRIUMSc
CTTCTCGCGCAGCGCCTTCTCCCTCGCCAGGAAGTCGTCCATGTCGCCCATCTCCGCGTCGCTGTCGACGATGAACTCCGCCGACTTGTACTGCTGCTTCTCCTTCTTGCGCTTCTCCTTCCGCTTCGTCTGCCGGAACTCCGCGTGCGCGTCCTCCCCCTCCCCGTCCTCCGCGTCGGACTCGGGCTGCTTGCGGCGCGTGACGCGGCGGCGTTTCCTCCTCTTGAAGAGCTCCGAGGGCTTCTTGCCCTCGAGGTCGATGGGCGTCTCGAGGTACTGGTTGATGATGTTGAGGCTCCTTTGCAGCTCGCTGGGGAGGATGACGGAGGGGATGTACCAGTCCAGCTCGTCGGCGTCTGTCGCTTTGTGTCAGGGTCTTACCGCACAAGTACAGCCAACATATAGCGTACCCTGATCCATGATCTTGAAGTGCACGAGTCGAAAGAGGAGCTTCAAGTGGGGATTCTTGTTGGCAGCGTCGGCTTCCTCATCGCTGACATAGGGAATGACTGCCGTGGTGTAAGTAAAACTCATCACAAGGCTGCGAGAAACTTACGATAGTCATTGATCTTAGCAAGAGCCTCCGCTGATGGCCCACGACGGCCGAGTACCGCATCCATTGTATCTTCATCCTCGCTATCCATATTGCTCAAGTCGATCGTCCTCGACGACGATCCGTCGACGTCGTCAATGATTCGTTGCCGATGGGCGATGCACAATGTCAGAAGCTAGATGTCATCGTACACGAGATGTCAACTCCTGCAGACTACATCCAGACGAAATGAAACGCGCACCTGCTTCGTCCAATCGATGAGCTCCATCTGGCCGTTGTCCGTGAGCGCGAGCATCGCGATACCAATTTCCTCGCTTGGCGTGTATCCTTTCTTGATATACAGGTCTTGCGGGAACCGAGTGTCGAATGTCGGAGCCTCCGGGCGAGGGCCGACCGCGTCGAGCTCAGCGCTAGAAAACTGTTTCCAGTGCCCGCGGTTCTTCGGGAAGAACGCCTGTCGTCCTAGGTTAGTAGTGCAACATCTAATTGATAGGGGAAATGCGCGAAATGCGCACCTCGACGACAAGGAAGGAGTCTGACTCGACCGCCTTGAAGAACTGGCGCAGCACGTAGTTGATCAGCGCCACCAGGTCCTTGTACGGCTGCTCGCGCGGGAGGCTCTTCTCCTCGGCCATGATCTGCTTGAATAGGTAGAGCGTCGAGACCATGAAGTAGAGGCCCTCCGCCTTGTGCCGGACGACCTGCCGGTGCATGAGGCTCACCACGCGCTTCATCTGCTCCGCGTGCGCGAACTCCTTGTACCGCGCCAGGTACGCCAAGAGCGTGCGCGTGATGTCAGAGTGCGCGAACCGCTATTCCATTTCGACTGCATTAGAAGATGGACGCAGGACTGACGAAGGGAGAACATACCCGCTCGAATTGGTCAAAGGTGAACATCGTCTCGTTGATCACCTGTTCCTCCTCCTTCTCCTCCGGCTCCTCCTCGACGTCCGGCACGCCCTCGCCCTCGGGCACGTTCTTCCCTGCCCCCCAAAAGAAAACAAAGCGTCAGCCATCTTCCCAGCGCAGCGCCGAGTCGCAGATGCACCCCACCTTTCCGCTTCTTCGCCTTCGCCTTCTTGCGCACATACACCTCGCCCGACCCCTTGCGCTTGCTCCACCGCTCCAGCATCTTCAACAGCGAGTACGCGAGGTTCACCGCCGCGTCGAGGTACGCCAAGCTCTGCGTGCCCTCCTTGTACGTCCGCATGCTCTCGAACGCGATGTCGAGCACCTCCCCGTTGTACACGACCTGCTGTTGTAGAAGCCGTGCGGCGTCCGCAACGTCCTCTTCCTCTTCTGCGTCCGCCTCGCCCATCACAAAAGGGTCGTCGTTAGCCTTGGCCTTGGGTGCGGAGCCCATCGTGTCGAGCGCGAGGACGAACTGCGTGAGGCACTCGACGCCTGCTTGTAGCTCCGTCCATAGCTTCGGCTGATCGAGTAGGTGTATGCGTGCCGCAAGTGGGTGTATGCGTGTCGCAGGTGGATATATGCGTGAAGCGAACGGGTATATGCACGTAACGGGTGGATATATGCGTGGGACAGGTTGAGTATATGGACATCGAGTTGGTGCGTGTGTCGAAACGTGCATGTACGTGGTCAGCAATCGAACACACCAACGCAGGGAACGGTGAGAAGCTTACCTTCTCCTCTTGCGCTTCGCGCATGCGGCGCAGGACCCACACGATCCAGCCACGATCTGTAACCTCTGCAATAAGCCCGAACTTCCACTGCGAACCTTCTGGCTGACGTGCGCGCTCGCAGAGGAAGAACTCGAGGAACCACTTCGTCACGAACAGCAGCCGGAGGTTGTCCTTCTCTGTGATCTTAGGCCGTTCCGCCTTGATATCTTTCAAGAGCGATGCTAGCAGGGCTGTATGGGGCGGAAGGGCAAATACGTTAGAGCGCGCATGCATATATGCACGAGGCACGATGATGAGAGACAGACTCACGATTGAAGCAGTTCTCTACGAATGCCCGCGCAAAGTTCTGCAGCACGACCCGCGCGTCGAGCGATAGGTTGTCGTCCCGCCCCAGCTCGTCAACCTTCTTCCCCTTCGGCGCCCGATGCTTCTTCGCACGCGCCAGGTCGAGCGACGCCCCAGAGTCCTTCGTCAACGCCGTCTGCCGGTGCAGTACATACGAGCGCGACGACGGGCCTGCCTCGTCTGCTGTTGCGTGCGCGTCGCCGTTAGCCGGGGCGGGCTTGGCCTTCTTCGGGTTAACGGTTACAGTGATTGTGGTGCCGAAGCGGGAGTGGCGCGTGTTCGCTTTCCGGACGAACTCGAGCCTGCGACGGTCTTCCGCTGCGAGGAGGCTCGCTAAGGTCTTTGCCGATTGCTGGAGGGAAAGGACTAGGTTAGCGGTTGAACCCTAGTGTAGCTTTTCCAAGCAGAGGTATCGCATTCCCCGCATAGCCAACTGCGGCTCTGGGTATATGCGGCCGCGACAAAGGGATTCTGCTGTTCGGGAGAATCTCTTCTCGTTTCCGTTCACGGAATCCGGGATCTCCTCGTCTCTCGCTCCCCCTTCCCCACGCTATTTGGCTGTGACCATAGCCATAGCAAGCTAGGCACGGAATCCGAGAGACGCAACGATGAGAACAGAAGGACGATAGCACACACCTTTGCTTGGTCGCTGGCTAGTGCTGAAGGCTTGACTCCACGGAAGAGCAAGTAGAGGATCTCCAGCGCAAGGGTGTTCCACTGGTTGAACAACGGGTCGTCCGCCGCGTTCGACGCGATGGTGAGCAGAAGGTCGATGAAGTTGGACTCCGAGAGCCGCTTCACGAGGCGGGACTGGAGCGCGGAGAACTCGGCCTGGTCCGCGCTCCCATACGTGTTCGCAGGGAGGTCCTTGATGAAGGCGAGATTGCGCACCAGGTAGAGGACGACGTTCACGATCTGCACGTCCCGCTCCTTCCTCTCCCTCGCGTCCCTCGCGAGACACGGCAGCGTGATCGCGAACAGCGCCTGCAGGACCCCCGGCCGGAGCAGCGCCGCCTTGTAGTGGATGTGGCTGAGCAGGAGCTGGGTGTAGTCCGCGCCCTTGTCGTACGCCTCGTCTAGCTCCTTGAGCTCCTCGGCCAGGTCGATCGGCCATGTCATCGCGGTCATGAGGTCCGCGCATGCAATGGCGCGCTTGTCTTCGGCGTGGCCGTTGCCGGCGGTCTCGAGGAGGATGGGGATGAGGTCGTTGGGGAGGACGCGCGTAGCCCAGAAGATGCGGGCGACGGTGCGGTCGTCGTCGGTGTCGTCCTTGCGCCAGAACTTCTTGAGATCCTTGAGACAGCCGTAGCATTCATCTCCGAGACGGTACTTGCCGCCCTCGTATCCGCCGAGGGCATCGACGACGCTGCGGATGGGAGGCTCAAGGATGGCGCGGCGGTCGACGTAGGGCTCGTCGCCGGAGTCGTCGTCAGAAATTTCGATAGGATCGTTCTTGTCCATGAAGTGAGAATTATGGGAGCCAGCAGCGGTAGTCGAAGCGGCAGGCACTGGCAGCTAGTGTCAAGGGCAAGATGAGAGAGAGAAGAACCACGCGATAGCAGCCCGCACAACAGGAGGGCAGTGTCACACACGCGTAGAGTCACACCGTTAGGAGACGCGCTTATCACGTGTAGCCGAGTCACGCTGGGCCGAGCGAGGTGGGCTTGAAGGAGGCTTGCCAGTGTACACTTGCAAGTCTCTACCCTGGTTGTAAATTGCTGCCAACTGTTACTGTTCGACTGACCGGCTACTGAGATTGAGGACCACTTGGACTCCCTCTTATTCACAAATGCACGAAGTGGCTCAGCCTGGGCAGTTTTGAAGTGTTCGATGTCAGTGACAAATTAAACAATCGCATCCCGCCTAATGGTCGACAAGCTTAAGGGACCCGCCGGTCGGTCATAGAAGAGCCCGTTTCAGACGTTCCATCAGACATATGTGCCCTGAAAAATCAGACACCCCACCTCTACCCCGGCCGTAATCCAGAAGTAGAGTTCATGCATCATAACCCTAATAGTATGTGTAGTCGATCCAGAGTACCCGGAGTACGATGTTCAGGATACATCTTAGCCATGTAAGTAGATCTGTTAACTTATGCCCAAGTTCCCTCGGTTCTAAGGAAGTCCAAAGGTACAAGGGACGGCGGGTGGCTTCAGGCCACGTAGCCCTTGTCGCGGCAATATTGCCGGTGTTCTTCCCTGTGCCCGACCACGTGTGCATCCACCGACCTGCGCCAGAAGGGCAATCCAATCTAGGTCCATGTCACGTCAGCACTGAGAGCATCCCTTATAAATATCTCCACTCACGAAGCCTATGAGCCCATACAAGATATCCGAAATCGGGCTGGAGCGTGGGGACGCACACGCCGCGGTGGCGCGGAACACGTCGCCCAAGAAGTCCATCGTGATGTGGAACCTCCCCTTCTCGACACCTAGCAGAGCGGCGGACCGATTAGTATCAGTCAAGTCGCAGAAGCCTATCCCTATCCGCCATCCAGCCACACTCACCGCGCAGAATGCCCGCAGCGATGGCCTCGGGAGGGCTTCCGCTGTCGGTCTCCTCGATCTTGAGGGTGATCTTCGGCTTGACCTCGTTCTCCTCGTCCAGACCGGGCGAGCAGATCGTCGCGGGGAATGCCACGTGTACGTCGATGCCGTACACCTGCAGCTCCGAACGCAGCCCCTCGGCCAAGCCTGTTCAGAGTCCATGACACTCAGTGGATCCCTCAAACTACAAGACGCAATATGGTGCAATACTTACCTCTGATCGCGAACTTTCCAGGGGAGTAGGGGGTGTAGCCGACGAAGGACATCAGCCCGAGCACGGAGCAGACGAACACGATCTTGCCCTTGGTGCCCTGCCTTACCATCTCCTTCGTCGTCGCCTGCGCGTGGGGAAGAGCATAGGGCAGGGATTCAGCGGTCCAAACGGCACACATGCTCGCAAAATCCACCGACCAGCGCTGTGAACGCCTGTGCCCCGAGCGTCATTTGCAAGCCAGCCTTGAACGATTCTTCAGTCTGGTCGATGAAGAAGCCAGGCCGCGAAGCCCCAGCGACGAGGAAGACCGCGTCGGGACAACGGCCTCCATGGGGCTCCGCCGCAGCACGCAGCGCAGCGGCAGACCCAGCTTCCGAGTCCACGGCGTACGAGTACGCGCGTAAGATCTGCTTCGGGTCCTGGCGTACACGCTATCATAGATGGAGGCCGAACAACGCGGCACGGGGAAGATAAAGCGGCATTGTCAGTTCGTGGTAATAAGAAGAAGAAGAAGCAGGAGAATTCGCATACTTCAAGCTCCTTGAGACCTTGATCCAGCCTCTGCTGATCCCGGGCGACGATGCTGACATGGGCGCCGCGCTGTGCGAGCAGGGTGGCGAGCGCAAGGCCCGTGCCCCGCGAGCCCCCGGTCACGAAGCAGTGCTGTAGAGGAATATATCGCGTGAGCGAAGGTGAGATGGAGAGCAGACGAAAATGACCTTGCCGCGAGGGTCCCACTTTTTAGAGTTGGAGAACCACATGCTGTACAGTGCTGACGTCACGACAAGGAAGGCCGCTGCTACGAGTGCCTGTGAAGTGAACGTTGTTGTAGGGATCATCTGACGGCAGGGGTGCAATGCGTGAACCGTCAGCGGTTGTCGTGGAGAAGCACAACGGTCCCTGGATAAGTACGTTGAGGTGGTGGAGAGCAAAACCCGTTTAGAATGTTGGACGCCAGCGAAAATTCGGAAACGCCCGGATTTGCGAAGGGGCTGTGCAATCGGCGCTTCCGCCACCATATGGGCGTTAACGCGCCCGCTTGTTTCGGACCATCGACGAACCGCGAGGACCATGGCCAGGGCTGCATGCAGCTGCATGGCTCGCTACTAGGATATGTATTTCAACTCAAATCCCACGTATCCATGCTCCTTCACTGAAATTACAGAGCTTAATAGGACTTCAAGCACAGTGTGTTCTCTTGCCGGAGAGGATCGCACTAACACAGTACATATCTATAGCTCAAAACACACTGCGAATAAAGCCTAACCGTTCGCGGTCTATCCAGAGACCACCCGACACCACTTCATACACACGGCGGTTAGCCTCTTTAAATTCCCAGTCTTCCGTTCACTCTCCATGGTACCGTACCAGCTCTTCGACGTTCGAGACTCGCGGCGTGATGCTGAAACGGGGACGCGGACGACCGCTAAACCTATTGTCCGGTCACCTGCGCGTCAGTATTAACCTCTACACAAAAACGGGGAATGCGCGCACGTCTTTCCTAGTTCCGAAACCGGGATGCCATCGCCACCGCCACTCTCACCTCCTGCAGCGATCCTGAATAGCGCAATCGTCCGTGCCACAGTTGTGAACAGGAAATCCTCCCCGAAGTGTCGGCCCGGACAGACACTAAAGCGGGTAAGGTTGGGCATCGGTCACAGATAGCATGCGAGGCTCTTACCGTCTACCAAAACCAAATGCTATGTCTAGCGGATACACGTTCGGATTTGGCTCACATCCCATCCACCGCTCCGGCTTGAACGCGTGTGGGTCGGGGTACTTGTCTTCGTCGTGCAGCATACCCCTACAGCCGATGGTCAGCACAGGAGGGTCCTCCGGCTGAGTAGGAGAGAATTTCCGGACCAGACATTCACAAAGACCATGGTGCCTTTCTCGATAGGACAGCCATTGTAGACGTCATCCTGGTCTACAAGGCGAGGTACTGCACTCAGCAAAACAAGATCAGTAATGCGTCAGAAGGACGGGTGACTCTCGACGCCGATACATACACAAGCTGATTGGGGCCTTCAGGCGGAAGACCTCGGCGAAGATGGCCTCGACGTAGGGAAGATTAGGTCGATCTGCAACCGTAGGCAGGCGTTCGGACCCAACCATGCAGTCGATCTCAGCCTGAGCCTTCTTGAGGACGTCTGGATGCTTGGCCATGAACGTGAGGAATGCGCCGAGGATAATTGTTGTCTGCGGAGTTAGTAATCGTGAGCCAGACGATTACAAATGCCAGCATGCATGGTCACTTGCCGTATCGCCTCCACCTGCATAACGTCCAAGATGAGCCCCGAGTAGGAGAATTGAGTGGCGGGGAGCGGGGCAGGCTTACCGGTGTACAGCTGAGTTGCCGTGAACATAATGATCTCTTCCGAATACTGGCCTGGCTTCCCCTCTGCTATGGCCGTTTGCGTCAACGAAGGACGTGCCGTGCCTTTCGCCTGCGGCTCCCTGTCAGGCATCGAGAAACCGAGGACATTCACGGAGGAGGAACGTACGATCTCATCCTTGACCCATTGGTGGCCTCTGTCCGCCAAGGCGTAATACTGCTTCTTATAGCTCGCTGCCTTACTCTTGAAGCCCATACCAGGCAGGAACGATGGAAGGACGGCGACTATCGTGACAGGTCAGACACTGCACCGAATGAGAAACGAGCTCCGCTTACGGAACGGGAGCATATCAACGATGTAGTTGTTCGGCATCGCCGCATCGGCGAAATTCTCGCCGAAGACGTCTGCCTCTTTCACGAACTCGTCGTCTCGGCTTCGGACACGGTATCCATAGGAAACCTCGATCGTGATACCTGCTGCCAAGCTGCAGCCGATACGTCAGCCATGAATCTAATCTTTGAGTATCCGGGCGCATGCCACGACCGCTCGACCGCATGGAATGAAGACGTACTGCCGTATGTGGCGGAAGTAATGCGCCGGGTCCTGGGCAAGGTTGCGGAGGAAGGTCTGGACGTGGTACTCCCGTGCGTCCTCGTACCGTTCGACTTGTCCCTGGCCGAGGGCAGCGTGGAGCAGCTTGCGTTGGAGGCGAAGCCGGCCTGCGTCGGGCTCTAGAACGGGGCCGTTGTGGTACCCTGATCTAGCGGTCCTCCTAATTCGTCTCCTGCATGCAAAGCAGAAGGTCAAGCACTCACAGTTCCACCATTTTCGTCAGTGGCCTAGTTATGTAGTTGGCCGACTTGGCTTGGATGAGCTCGCGGGCGACCTCGACGGAGTTGATGACGATGACGGGGGTGCGGAATATTTGCAGAGAATATATGGGGCCTAAGGGGTTGCAAATGAATATACGCTCCATTGGGAGGATGGGGAGAGCACCGTACCATACGTCTTCGCAAGATCGGAGAGCTTCATCCACACTCTTTTCCGGGGCAATTGCAGGGCGTTCCCAAAGAGGGGGAGTCGCGCGGGCCCGGATAGGCGTCGACCGACACTTCCATGCCGAACTCTGTTCAAGAAAGGGAGGAGCAGACAGGCAACCAGAGTCAAAACCCATGGAGAAAGATACGTCTCCATGGCGTAGCCGCGTAAGGGAGTGGTGTTATGGACTCGACTGAGGGCGGGGGGACGATGCAGGCGGCATCAAAGCTGGCATGGACTACATATGGCTACGACTCTCGTGATCCTAGACATCCCCAAAGTTATTTCTAGCGATTGTGATGTTGCCTGCGTTCTATTCATTTGAAAGTGCGATCAAAGCGTTACCCCCAACAATGGAGCCGAAAGACCCCCATCGTGCAGTGGAGGCACTCACATTTAGACGTTCCTTGACCCTAAAAACCTTAAACAGCATGACATGCGTATCTGAAGCTGAGGGTCCCCGATCGAATGCCAGTATAGTTCTGGTCTCGAAGCCTCAAGGCCGCGAAGCCCGGCAAGATGATGGTTCCAAGTGAGCGTTCCCTGTGAAACCGGTACCACAACTGACCATATATTGTCTTACGCAGTCTTCACTGGGCCTACAAAGTGTACACGTCCCCACAGAATCCAACATGCACCAACGAGGAGCATGACCGCCCCAATGGCCACAACGGCGTAATTCATGTTCAACGCGTCCGTCGGATGCGCAGTAGGCAGGATGAAAAGGATGCAGATGAATACAGTGAACTATCACAACGGAAAAGCGCGTCAGCGACTCAGTTATCACCCCTTCTGATGTGATTCGGAGAAGTCAAAATCGTACCAAGAAGCTCGCGAAGTTCACCGACCAAGACCACTGTCCGAGTGAAAATGGACCACGCTCCGATAGACTATCAAAGCACTGCGTTCAGAGCGCATACAAGGATAAATGCAGGGTCACTCACGATGTGTTTGGCCAGAAAACGCGGATAACGATCGGCTGCAAGTAGCTGAGCATGACAGCAATGGCCGCAGATGATAAGATCGCGTTGAACTACAACAACGGATAAACGTGAGTGTTCCACCTTGCCTTGCAGATTCTCCTCATCAACCCCGACTCACCGCCACGGTCGACCCGATATATGCGCACGAGATGATGCATCCGACGAGCACGGAAGTCCACACACCGAAGTACGGTGCCTGGTACCGGTTGAGAGCCATGAAGTTCCTCTTGAGGGGAAACGCGTTATCGCGCGCGAGAGCGTAGAAGAGCCGGGAGCTCGCGGTGAATGCCGTCACGGCCGCCATGAACTGCGCTAGTGCGATTACCGTCAGGCACATCAGCGTGAGGCGTTTGCCGACAGCATCGTAGTAAAGCTGCGCGATCGGGATGGCGAAGGCCGTGCCCTGAACGGATGGAATGGACTGCACAGAGAAGAGGAGGGCGAGCATGTATGCGAGGCCGATGAACCAGGAGCCTATAATGGAGCCGACGACGGCCAGCGGGGCTAGCACCTCGGCGCGCTTTGCTTCTTCGGCCACCTGGGCGGCCGTCTCGCAGCCTTCCAGGGTGTAAACAGCCTGATATAAGATTGAGACGATGGTAGAAGGTACTATATCTCAGGACATACCTGGAGGAAGCCTAGGAGGACGACAAAGCCACGATTGGACCAACCGGTGAAGCTAAGGTAGGTCAGTATATGCGGTGCACGAGTTACAAGGGATCCTCGATACGCACTTCTCGTAGTCGGTGAACACAAATGCTGCACTGTTCTGTGTATAGCGCTTCGTCTGTACCCTATGCCGTTCGTGGGACAGGCAACGACTTACCTTGGCGGGAGCTTTGACCAAAAGGGTTATGACGAGAACGAATGTTCCACCGAGCGTCCACCACAAGTTGAAAGAGCTCATATGGCCGATCGCCTTCGTACCGATGGTGTTGATGATGCCGGACAAGATGTTGACACCCCATGCAATTGCTGCGACTTCAACCCTGGTCAGTGTGCGACCTTGTCCAACCTCAGCGAGTGAAGCCAAATAGAGTGCGACGCTGAGATTCCCCGAGGTTCCCGTAAACACCATCGCAATGCTATAGATCCACCCTGTCTGTGACGTAGTTGAGGAGTGTAGATATATGCGCTCTGAGACAACTTGAACCTACACAGACTTCGTTTATTCAGTAAAGTACAAATGTTAGTGGGATCAAAGCAGACTCACATCCAAGCATTGGGGTGTCGGGCTTCATTTTGCACACCCAGAAGTAAAGGCCACCCATTGTGGGGCTACCGATACCGTTCTCAAGGTGCAAGACGGAGAACAAAGCACATACACTCACTATGCACTGCAGATTTCGGCCAAAGACATCGCGATGAGGAGCATGAACAGACTGCAAATCTAATGCGCAGCCCGATAGCGTCAGCGGGATGGTTTTAAGAGTGCGATAGATGGCATACATTCCAGCCCCAAAACAAGCCCAAAGGGCCACCAGAGAACAGTCCTGTCTGGAATGCGCTACTCATGCCCGTCAAGATGCCAATGGCACAGAACGAGATACCCAGGACTCCGAAGAGGGACATGTCACGTCTGAACTCGCTCTTGTACCCCAACTCGCGAAGCCGCTGGTCGGACTTGGACACAGTTGCGTCCGAAGGATCCAAGGGGTCGCTGGCATTCCTCTCCACGCTTTCAATGTCGCCCAGTGAAGTCTTCTCCATGGCAGCAGGTCGTGTAGATAGGAAGGGAAAGACAAGGAGGGGAAGCAAGATACTCACGCCTTTTATCCCGCCGCCCAGTCTCAGCCCACATGACTTCGATTAGACGACGTGGAACCCAGGTCTGCCCTGGACATCAGAGGGATTGCTTAAGCGGATAAGTAGAGCTCCAGGCAATTCATGAGTTGAACGCACTGATGCAGACAGAGCAGGTGGAACTCACGCATGCTCAAAGAGACTTGAACCTTCAAGACACAAAGGGCGATGGCTCACGGATCGCTAGGAGGGGCAATGCACGAGTCCGAAGGGGAATTTGCGTAGCATGTCGTGGTCCGAAGTCAAGTACATTGAGCGCTAACACACCCCGCATCGCACGGTTAGGCTCGGATGAATCGGCCCGGTCGCTGTTACTTGGCCGCTCGTTCTCAGGACGGCGACGAGCGTCGACGCAGCGACACTGAACGGCGTCGCCGGCGTTCCTCGTATCCTTGCATCCGACGCTTTCACTTCGTCTTCACCCACTCTAGTTTCCGGCGCATATACCCACCAAATAGACTAGATTTCCCTGGGCTCGAATCTGCTGCTACAATGCCCATCTCTCGCACCAACTCCGAAGCTTCTTTCATCCTGGTCGGCTCTGAAAACCCCGAGCAGCAGCGGGAGTCCTTCGCGCACGACTGGTCGGCAGCCGGCACCGGCGGGAAAATATACCTTCACGGGAGGCACTTTGTCGATGCATATGGACGTGTGTGCCATCTGCGGGGAGTCAATTTGGCGGGAAATTGCAAGACGTGCGTATGCAAGCCCCGTTCCTTTGTCATAGTCGCTGATCTGAAACCAAACCAAGTCCAGTAAACCATGATCATGACACGTTTCCTGCAAATCATGCCGACGTGACCTTCGTCGGGCGACCATTCTCCCTGGAAGAGGCTCCGGATCATCTTGCGAGACTTAGACGATGGGGCTTTACCTTCAGTGAGTCTGTTGTTTTCATGTTTTACCCGCCCTTTAATGAGCTTCCAACCGCGCAGTTCGATTCTTGATTACCTGGGAGGCCGTAGAGCATACTGGACCGTAAGTGCGGTCTGATCGCTGTGGTTGAGAACGCGGGAGTCCTTACTGACGACTTGTTTCAGTGGCGTCTACGATATGGAATATCTAGAATACGTCCGCAAGTTACTTTCTCTATTCCCACAATATGGCTTTGTCGCCTTCGTCGCCTTGCACCAAGACGTGTGGTCGAGATACACGGGCGGTTCCGGTGCGCCTGCCTGGACGCTCGAAGCTGTAGGGTTCGACCTCCACGGACTCGAGGAACCCGGCGCTGCCTGGTTGAAGGGAGTGCGGGGCGGTGGTCATACGGAAGATGAACGCGGTTTGTGGCCTTGCGGCTATCAAAAGCTGGCGGCGGCCACCATGGCGTGCGTTCATCGTGCTGTTTGGAATGTCTCCGTGTCACAGACTGAGCATATATGCACTTACAGGACGTGCTTCTGGGGTGGAGACATGTTCGCGCCGAAGCTGAAGGTGAAGGACACGGACGGGCGCGAAGTGTCCATTCAGCAGTTTTTGCAGGGCGCGTTCTTGAACATGTGGGAGCTCGTTGCAAGGACGGTCGCCGATTTGGAGGCCGTCATCGGGTTTGAAGTAAGTGACTGTTCCTTCGTATATGCGCCATCCTAGTGACCAGCTTGCCGCCCAGATGATGAACGAGCCTCATAGAGGTTACATTGAACTTCAGTCAATGCACGCCTTCGATTACAACACTGACCTCCACCTTGGGCATGTCCGTAAGTGGACCTTCGTTTATTCTGGCTGAGAACTGTTGTTAACTTATCCATACAGCCACCGCCTTCCAATCATTCATGCTCGGCTCAGGCCACCCGACCTCCGTCGGAGTCTGGACGCGCTCCTTCCCAATGCCCACTCGGTTGACGTCTCAAGCTGTGCTGAACACAGCCGGCCAGAAAGCCTGGCTTGAGGACGGCCCGACTCGAGGCAAGTGTCTGTGGGAACAGCACGGCGTTTGGGGCTGGGATCAGAAGAAGAACGAGGGGGTCGTGCTTCGGGAGAACTACTTCAAGCGGGACCCAGACACCGGTAGAGAGGTGAGGGACCTGCATTGGCCAGCTCAACGGAGCGAGCTTACGAATCGAACGGCGTTCCGTAGATTGATTGGTACACGGACTTCTACTATCCGTTCTTGAACAGGTGGGCCGAGCGCGTGCGGGGCGTGTCGAGCCAGGAGAAGGCCGTCTTCTGTGAACCAATCCCGAACGAGGTCGGTTCCAGGCCTATGCATGGCGTTTGCTATACTCAGGCTCACATCGAGCGCGCGTAGTTCTGCCCCAAGTCTTGGCAACCACACCGTCCATCCAACATGGTATATGCGCCGCACTGGTGAGTAGTTGATGTTCTCAGAAGGGCCTGATACCGGCTTTTGACGGCCTTTTCTTAGGTATGACCTCAACACCCTCTTCCTGAAGGCGTTCGGGAACTTTTCTGTGAACGTCCAGGGGCTGTCTCGAGTACGTCGGACGGATCTCGGTCGATGTCATGCGCTTGCTGATTGGCGATTTATTGCGTAGGGCATGTTCCCATTGAAGGCGTTCTACTGGGGTCAGAAGGGCGCGCGAGACAACTTCTCATTGCAGATACGGAACATCGTCGAAGAAGGGTACAAGTCCCTCGGTGAGACTCCGGTTATAATTGGAGAGTGCGGCATTCCCATGGACATGAAGTGAGCGCATTGCTGTGATCCGTCCTATAGATTTTCATTGACCCGGGTGCGAACACAGCAAGGGCGAGGCATTTGAGACGGACCGGTGGCACTGGCAGTTGAAGATGATGGACGCATTGATTATGGCATTGGAGCGTGCCCTCGTTGGCTTCACGTAAGCTTCTGTCGATGCTTCCCCGCCCGCATGTCCCTGGCCCCGCTAACCGCTCCCGCGTCCCGCTGTTTAGGCTCTGGAACTACAATCCGGACAACGACGACCACGCAGGGGACGACTGGAACGGGGAGAACTTCTCGTGGTTCAGCCGAAAGCGTGCCCTCCCGTCCTCCTGGTTAGACTATACCCAAACCTCGCCCACGCTCGACAACGGAGGCCGCATCCTTCGCGCCGTCGTACGCCCGTACGCCGCGAAAACCGCGGGAGTGCCCCTCCTGTTCGACTACGAGATCAACACGAGCGAGTTCACGCTAGAATGGGCGATCCCAGGTACCCTCGACCCTGATGCATCGAAGGCGAAGGCTTCGCCCCACGTCCAGACACCGCCGCGGAACGACATGCCACCTCTCCTGTCGAACAAAACGGAAATCTTCTATCCGTCGGTGTTAGCGCACGGCCGCAACGTTGTCGTGCGGGGCTTGTCGAAGGAGGACCAGTGGGCGTATGATGAGGCCAAGCAGACGTTGACCATCGTCACCGCACACAATGCGCCTGGGACCGTGCATCGCGTGACGGTGGGCGTAGATCCGCTGCCGAAGCCGGCGTTCGAGGTGAACGACTTCTGGGGCGACTTCAGTGGGCAGATCCTGGCGGTCTCCCTCGTGGTCGTCTCGAGTCTGGTGCTCTTGTTCTCGTGGCTCTTCGCGTAGAGGCCGTCGGGGCAGATTGGATACATTCGTCATTGGTTGTCGCTGTCGTCATCCCAAATTCGGATTCTTTGCTTCCATTCACACGTGGATCGACTCGCATTTGGATTGCTTCCCGTGCTCGTGAAAAGGTTACATGACGTCTATAACTTCTTGTTACTCGGCCCTGTCTCGGGACGGAGAAGAGCCGGGGCACATGTCTCGTACTTACCAAGCCGAACAAGGTGAGTCCCACATTCCGGCGACCGCTGTCGCGCAATCTGTCCTCAAGAGCTTATTCTTCGCCTGGCGTGCGTCGGATGCAAAGCACGCATGCATTGAGGATGGTCGCCGCGCCACTTCACACCGGCATACGCAGCGGCGACCTGACAAGGTTTGCATGAGGCGGTCGCTGACTTTGATCCATGAGACGTCCTCGGACCACACAGCGCCGCCCGGGGACAGTCAAAAGGTAGGGTGGTTCGCTGTCAACGACGCTCAAGGGTGTGCGCTACTCTTCAGAGACCCGCCTCAGGAACCTCGAAGTCATCTTAACCATGCCCGGGACGACCCTTCCATCCGCACCTCACTACGTGCCGCCCGCGCCAACCAAGGAAAACTGTAAGCACTAGCAGCCGTTCTCCGCACATACTTTCTCTCACTGTCGCTCGTAGTGGAATGGGCGGACCTGCCTATCATAGATTTTTCGAAGGTCGGGACGCCAGAGGGGCGGGCTGAACTCGCCCCTCGAGTCCGCGATGCGATGCGGGTCCATGGCTTCCTCATAATCGTCAATCATGGTTGGACGCAAGCTCAGGTGCGTCGGTCGAATGGTGCTGAGCGTAAGCAGGGACATAACACGACAGACATATAGAACGACCGAGTCTTCGACATAGCGGACGTGCCCTTTTCGCAGGTCTCCGAGGACGAGAAAAAGCGATTCCAGACGAAGACTCAAGAGACGGGCACCGCAGAAGGATATAAGATGCGTCGCATCTGGGTCAGCTTCCTTGCCATCCGCTAGGGGTCAGCAGCTGACTTGCTCGTCTCTAGACGATAGATAACGGAGTTCGGGACGAGCTTGAATACTACACCTGTGAGCAGTGTTCGTATTTGGAGAGCAGATGGCTGATGATGCTCTACGCAGTCTTCGGCCAGGCGGATCACCCCGAGGTCCTGCAGGCTTTCTTGCCGGAGTACCAGGAGTTTGCGCGACACAATCACTTCGATGTTCTGCATCCTATCCTCAGGTGCGTTGCAAAACAGTCCTCGTGAATTCTTGAATGCTGAATTGTTTACTTGAAGACTGCTCGCCCTAGGCATGGAGCTCCCGGAAGAGACGTTCGTCAACATTCACGACTTCAACGATACAGCGGTAAAATACGGTGCGATCGTTTCCGTTACTGTCTCGACTTTTCCTGACACGGGCCCTGCTCGATTTCCAGCTCGATTCTTGAAGTAGTACGTACCGAATTAATATGTTTGCTCTTTGCAATCACTCATACTCCTCCAGTTATCCTCGGACAGAAGAAGAGGAAGCAAAGTCTAAGAATGTCTGGCTCAAGGGCCATACAGGTGCGTTCCATATGCTCGATCACGACTTTGCACTTATGTATTGACTTGTATGTAAGACATCGGAACAATGACCATCCTTTGGAGTCAACCTATATCCGCACTCCAAGTTATGTCACCCGACGGCAAGTGGCGCTGGGTCAGACACATCAATAATGCATTGGTACGTCGAGTGGTTAACTACGGTAGGAACTAGTTCGTCCTTATGCCTTCCCTCTTTGCAGGTGGTCAATGTCGGAGACGCCATGGAAATGCTTACAGGTGGCTTCTACAAAGCCACTATTCACCGGGTGGTCCAACCTCCCCCTGATCAACACGGTTCCACACGTCTCGGCGCCTTCTACTTCGCCATGTGCAACGACGACGTCAAGCTGGTCCCATTCACCGCTAGCCCCGCCCTTCAACGGGTCGGCGTCGTTCGGAAGATCGACGACGAGGATGCACCTACTATGAGCGAATGGCGAAAGGGACGCTCGAAGGCGTATGGGCTGACGGAGTTGAAACGCAAGGACGAGGTTGTCGAAGAACAGGTGATCAACGGGGTGGTCGTGAAGCATTACAATTAGGCCTTGGGGGCCTTATCTCCCTCTCGATCTTTCCCAGTGCGCATTGATTCGTCTGACAGAACTGTATCATCTTCTCGTGTATCGGTATGAATGCTTCCCCAGTCATGTGTCATTGCGCGTTCTTCTGCTGCTTCTGTTGCCCATGGATTGCACTTATCGCGGGTGTCCAGACTCCGGCGCACGGTCCACACCCTCCACTTGTCGCAAGATAGTAGCCGGTTTCCCCCACTACCAGACGGATTTCACTCACCACGCGGCTCCCCGCCTCCCGTGAACTCCAGGAAGGTCGAACGTGTAACGTAACCCGATGGAACGTCGTTCCGTGCTCAACCGATTCAGAGAGGGAGAGGACGCCCCCAATGCTTGTGAGTGTACTTGGCTCTGCTGCCTTCCAGTGTGTAATTGATTGCGGTCCGGGCAGGCCTCTTGGCTGTCTTCAAAACTCATGTTTGGGCCCAGTTGCTGCAAGCAAGTGCACCAGCCAAAGAACTCCCATGGGCGGCTTTGCCGTATCGAAGGTACCGAGGAAGCACGCTCTTCGTCTTCTAAGGCATCATCGTCTTGACGTGCTATCTTCATGATGGGATGCGTTTTATCTCTTTCTGGAGTGCGTCAGCAGGAAAGGACCACTGGGGCCTCGGAGGGTTGATTATCCGACCCGACTTTCGCCAGTGCTCCAGGCTTTAAAAAGCAACTTCGAGGCTACGAGGGTCTCAATCCCACTCGCATTACCGCATACTCAAGTTTGCAACTCGACATGGTTCAGGCTACGTTCCCTGATGCTCCTCATCGTGCCCCACCTCCGTCGACGACAGAGGATCGTACGTCCCGAAATTCTTACCTCGCTCCCTTTTCCACTTCGCTCACATGCTTCTGCTTGTAGTGGACTGGGCTGATCTACCTATCGTTGACATCTCGAAGGCGAACACCGCGGAGGGCCGTGCAGAGCTCGCCGGCCAAGTGCGCGACGCGATGCGCACGTTCGGGTTCATGTACATCGTCAACCACGGTTTGACCCAGGCGCAGGTGCGTGGACGTTGATAAGGCTGCATGGTCCGCACGGTTTACCCACCCCATCGGCTGTATTAGAATGCAAGGCTCTTCGATATCGCCGACGTGCCCTTCTCCCAGGTGTCCGAGGAGGAGAAGCGACGGTTCTCGAACGAGATCAAGAGCACGGGGTCGTACAGGGGCTACAAACCCCGCCAGTTCTGGGTGCGTTCGTGCTCGAGTGGTGGGGCCGCGAGCACTGAGGAATGCTCCAGACGATTGATAATGGAGTCCCCGACCAAATCGAACACTATCAGTGTATGTCTTTATCACGTTGTTCCTCTGCTTGATGCGACACGAAGAATCTCACTTGCCATATCCATTCATGATGGGCAGTCTTTGAACAGAAGCATCATCCTCTCGCGCTCCAGCCGTTCCTCCCTGAGATCTACGCTTTCGCGGCACACAACCACTTCAAGGTCCTTCACCCGATCCTCAGGCACGCTGTTCATGTACCTATCCAAAGCTCCAACTAAATCCCCATGTAGGCTACTCGCCCTCGGACTGGAGCTCCCTGAGGAGACGTTCGTTAAGATTCACGATGTCGACGCGACCGGACCTGGTTTCGGTAAGTTCTCATTCCCTCTATTCATAGACTAGAAGGCATAACATGTCTTCAGTGCGGTTCATGAAGTAGTCAGTATATCCTTTCCTGCCGGTCGGTATTTGGCTTAGGTCCTCCAGCTATCCTCGCTCCGAGGAAGACGAAGCGAAGACTAAGAACGTTTGGCTCAAGGGCCACACTGGTATGCTCGCTTGCTTCGACTAGCTTACGCGAGGAAACACGGTCTGAACGCTCCCGCACAGATATCGGCACAATCACGATTCTGTGGAGTCAGCCTATATCAGCTCTCCAGATCATGACTCCAGATGGCCAATGGCGATGGGTCCGTCACATCGACAACGCTCTGGTGCGCTATCTCTTTCTGCCCTGAGTTTGTCGTTATCGTGCTAACGCCGTGTCTGTGCGGCCTCATTTACGTGTAGGTTATCAACATCGGCGACGCGATGGAAATGCTCTCTGGAGGCTACTACAAGGCGACGATCCACCGCGTCGTCCAGCCCCCTGCGGACCAGCGAGGCTACGAGCGCCATGGGGCGTTCTACTTTGCGATGGCCAATGACGACGTAAAGCTCGTCCCGTTCGCCGAGAGCCCCGTCCTGCAGCGGGAGGGCATCAAACGCCGGATCGAGGACGAGAACGCGCCGACGATGGCGGAGTGGCGCGTGGGACTCACCAGGTCTTACGGAGTGTCTGAGCTCAAGCGGAAGGACGCGATCATCGAGGAGCAGGTCGTCGGGGGCATTGTCGTCAAGCATTACAACTAGGCCATGCGTGCGTGTTGTATCGGGGCCCGACTACCCGTCCTGTCTTGGCGGTGTCGTCTGCAGCTTCCGGTATCCTGGTACAGCGGCAACGTTTTCTTTGGTCAGACGAGAAGAGAGAATTCGAGGGTCCCGTGTATTTTTACTTTTCCCAAAGAAAAGAACAGAACAGCTCCACTTACTCGGGGGTGGGTCCGAGGTCCGAGGAGGTCGAAGCTGCTAGTGCTTCTGCTAAAAGTCTCCTCGTCTTCGTCACGTATCTATTCCTTCAGGACAGCGTGGAGGAAGCCGATACAACGCTAGATGGAGGGAGTGTGTGTGTGTGACTATACAATCGGCCAAGGTGTTAAACCTCGACTGCGACAGCCAACACGCGCGACAGCCTGAGCAGGGGACGCAAAGGGTGAACAACGTTGGCTTGACTCTGCGAAGTACCTGCCGGGGCACTTGGACGTGCGAGAGGGTATATGGTGCCGTTGAAACCCGCGCATCCTTGTGAAATCACAGCGAAATAGTCCCAGCAATAGCACGGACTTACCGACGACCGAATCCGAACACAACGTCTGTAAGCTCTCGTCCGTGGGTGTCTATGTTTCCTGCCGAGTCGAGAAAGCGCTCCGGCCTGAATTCTTCGAGTTTGGGGTAAACATCGGAGTCGTGTAAGATAGCCCTACAGTTTCAGAGGTAGACCAAGTATTGTAAATGAAAGGCATGATCGTCGCGTCAGACAGTAAGTATTTCAATGGCAAACGGCAAGTTCAGGTTCAAGTTCAAGTGGAATTTTTTCGCAACCCTAACCCTTGAAGTCGGTCTCACTCGACTCGAACCGGAGCAATTGGAGCGCCCGTTGCTTCGTGTACTGTACAACACCGCGGCCGCAGCCTTCAGCAGCTCCTCGCTCTCGAGTCTGAGGTCTCCATGCTATCTCCAGTGGAACTTTGTTTAGTTCTCCTCCGATTCTCAGACTTGCCTTTGCATTTAGTTTAACGGTGAGATTTGGGGTGCTCCAAGCACTCCTCCCGCCGCCACGGAAATAGCATGGGTCACAATGGCAGCAAGTCGCGTTCGGTAGGTCGATGGAGTCAAAAGCATGAAGAAGCGCACTCTTTATACCACGGATATGCTTCACCACAGGTCTGTATCCCATTCTATTGGAGGGCGCAATTCATTGAACTGTATTTTGGGCATTGATAGCAAATTTAGGTGCGTGCTAACATGCGTTGCTGTGCGGGCTCCCATAACGCGGACTTCGTTCTGCTCAGTATAGCGCGCGGCATCCCTCAAGCTCTGCGTACCCATGACGCGAGGATGAATGCTGGAGAACACGATGTGAGTTTCTGATGACGATTCTCGTGGTCTCGGGGCTCCGTCTCTTTGCGCAACTTCAAAAGCCGTCGTCGCAAGGTGCTGCTCCCACTGTATATGTAGCCCGGGGCTGCTACTGACCACGAAAACCACTGACAGTGCCGCGGAAATGACAGCCCTCGCGTACATCTTCACGAAGGCCGATTTTGAGCCGACCCTCATCGCAATCCCTCCTCCCGACCACGACCCCACCATCTCGGTCCAGATCTACGCCTTGCGCTACCGATCTCTCAGTGCGAACATGAAGGAGCCACTTCTCCTCCTCCACGGGTACCCTCAGAACTCGAATATCTACCGCTGCCTCGGCCCTGCACTCGCAAAGTCATCGGGGAGGGACATCGTCATCGCGGACTCGCGTGGGAGCGGCCAGAGCTCGGCGCCGAAGGTTAGGAACTTCACCGCGGGGGAGGAGGTGCCTGGTGAGGATGCTCTCAGGACCCGCTACTCGAAGAGGGAGATGGCGAGAGACATGTTCTACGTCATGTCTGTATTCCGAGGAACGTCATCGAGCCGACTGTGGGCTAACGAGAGTGAACAGGAAGCACTTCAATTACGCCAAGTTCTCCGTCATCGGACACGACCGGGGCGCGGTACGTTTCATCCACTCTAGCCGTGATCGACGGGGGATCCTGACAGGTGCACTCTCGGACACAGCGCGTCGCCCACCGCATGGCGGCGGACTATCCAGACGCAGTCGTCAAGGTCATGCTCCTCGACATCGCGCCGACCTACGACATCTTTGACAAGGCGGACGCCACGCTCGCGCTCGCGTTTTTCCACTGGTTCTTCCTCTCCCAGCCGTACCCATTCCCCGAGCAAATGAGTGCGTTCACCCCCCATCTCGTCTCGTCGCGCCTTGGAATTTTCAACGCTGACGCAACGCCTGTGCTCGCAGTCCTCGGGAACCCGTCCGCCTACCTCCAGCGCCTCCTCGGCCGCTTCACCAAGGTCGACGAGCGCATTTTCACCCCCGAGGTCGTCGACACCTACCTCCAGCAACTCGCCGCTCCAGACCGCGTGCACGCACTCACCGAGGACTACCGCTGTTCTGCCCCGGGCGGGGTCGACCTCGCTCTCGACGCCGCGGACCGTGCGGCGGGGCGCAAGGCCGCGCAGCCTTTCCGGGTGCTCTGGGGCAAGCAGGGCCCGAATGAGCGGCTGTTCGGGCACGAGGGCATGCTTGCGCTGTGGAGAAATGTGTGCGAGGACGTTGACGGGCGGGCGGTCGAATGCGGGCACTATATTCCTGAGGAGCGGCCTGAGGACGTCGAACGGGAGGTGTCGGGGTTTTTCTGATTTCTGATCTCTAATTAGGCTCCGGCCGTCGGTATTGTGAGGGTAGGGCATTGAATGAGGCGAGAGTGTATCGTGCACAGGCTGCGATAAGACAGCGTCCAAAACCTACAGTGAATGGTATCCCATTTTATGGGCCGTTGTGTTTTCTAACCGAGAACCGGGAATCATTCCTACTGCGATGGCCGATGGTGTTGAAGCCTGAAAACCTATTACATCGAAAATAAAACTGAACAGGCGCATGACTGAGGTATGGCATACTTGAGTATGATACATGCTTGAGAAATCTGACACTCTCGGCGCAGCAACGTAACTTGGGAACATTAAATATTTGTAGGAAGCCCCATTCATGTACTTCTTTGAAGATTTACTTGCAAGCAATAGTGGAATACGATCCATGGAGTCGCCATAATCACCACAATAGAGCAATCTGAGCACTAAATAAGCGGAGTAACTGTCCGACTTCGTTAGCATCGGCAATATCCATGCGCGAGCAGAACAGCTGCGTACCACAGTCAAAACCATAGCGACCTGCCAGTGATCCAGTGAAATTCGATTCATGACAGAATGTATGACAGTGAAATGGAAATCAGAACAGGAACCTCTCCTCCGGCAGGGAGCAGCGCCCGTTGTCTAGCATCTGCTCCGACCGAATCCACCTCGGCATACTCGAATCCACGACCTCTGGGATGGGCTACTCGCTCAGCGCAGTGCCTACATCTGAACCTCCAACCTCCTCATTTCCTTCTCCCGCTGCCGCGGTCTCTCCTGTGCCTGCATCATCACCACCGTCGGCCTCGCGGCTTTGATCACTGTGTACATCGTCGAAGAAATATCCCAAGGATACTTTAGACGATGGTTGCGATAGCGGAGTTTGGGGATGGGGATTGACTTCGATTTTGATGCAGTATTCGGAGAGCCATACGAGGTAGAGGCCGAGGCGCAACGTCAGTCCAGTCCGTTCGAGAGTGAAAGTACGATGTCTTCATCGGGTAGCTCCCAACGCCATCCTTCCCTCTTTTCAACGTCTCCAAATCGATCGTACACGTTGGTTTGCCACGCGTCCCAATTGACGGTCTGATATCCAGGCTGAGTGACTGCATCCTGGGAGCTTTTCGGGAGGGAAGTCGTGATGCAAGCCTGGAATGTCAACGCCTGCTGACCATTGATGCCTGTGGACATCAGGTGGGAGTACTTGATGCTGATCGTCAGGTCGGCATCAGAGAGGATGAGGCGGTACGCGCTATCGTTCGTTCCTTCGAAGTGGACCTCGTATCCCTGCGTCTGTAGAGCACGTCTTGTTTGGATAGGGAGTGTACTGAGATCAATGTGATCATGGGGATCCACCAGCCGAAGTTTCGGCTTCCTGTAAAGGTGGTTACTGGCACCAGTCTGGGAATGGGAATCCCTGTTCCGTGAGAGATTGACTATCAAGTAGTACTCTAACACCCATGCCCGGTCCAAGTCAAGTTCGAGTGCCAACGCCTCCCCGCTTGGAGTAGTGAGGTACACTGAGTGCGGTGCACTCTCCCAGGACCATTGATAGTTGTCTGCCCAATTCAACACATACGGACCGTCCTGATACCCTTCAGAACCGTAGCCGGGAGAAGACTCCAAGGTGACACGGGCTGCAAAGAGAAATTGTGGGAACTTCTCGCCAGGGCATGTGGAGCGGTTGTGGAAATATTTGATGGAGATGGCAAATGTTGGACGGACAGCAGAGTCAGAAATTATGAGTGAATGGGAGTGGGGGTGGGAGTTTCGTGAGCTTCTGTCTGACACTTCGAAATGCACCGAATATTGTTGCGCCTCTAACGCCATTTTAGCTGACCCGAGCATGGTAAACTTGATGTGTGGGAGTGGTTCGGGTGTGTGAAGAGGGATAGAGGAATACCGCGAGACTCTGAACCGCCTAGCAGTAGATCGTGGGCAGTATTTACCACTGGCATTGCCAATAGCGACCTGTGCGTGGGTGTGTTGAGGGCTCGGAGCGGCCGCCATGGCTTCAACATAAGCATGATGGTGGACATCCTCCGCGACCTCGACAGGGTAATGCTGAATGACCTCGACATGGGCGTGGTAGTGGTCATATTTTGCAATGCCTAACCAGAGTCGTAAGGCGATCCACGTAAACTCTCCCGACCGCGGTGTAACTGGCACAGGGATATGCCAGATCGGAAGAGTTGATTGGTTCTCGTCAGCGCCCCAGACGGCAGAAGCATATGGTGGGCTGCCGTCAAGCGTAGTAGAGTTCGCGGAAAGAATCCAGATACGGGCTTCAATAAAAACCCCGAAGTCAACAGTTAGCCCTTCATCATAACTTGAAAGCAGCCTATCCGGTTTGATGAGGTAGGATATGTGCCGGTATTGAATGAGTAGGTTGACTGACTTCCTGTCGGAGAGCAGGATAGAAAACGAAGGGGAATTATGAGGCTGAAGTGAGTAACCTTCATTTGGATGGAGGTTGGAGGCACGGATGGTGTACCCAGGCGGCATAGTATGCGAGGCCCAACGGGAGAATGACACCGTCGTCGACGGAGATTCGTTAGGTTGGTCTCCTGCTGGCGTTCGTTTGGAAATAGTCGGTGTCGGGCGGGGAAGATATACGTCTATTGAATCGTCAATTGCACTTCGAATGTCCAACCCGAAATCAATCCATATGAGATGTGTATGGTTGAAGCGTCTGGTGTTCGGTACTTGCAGCAACCGAATGCTCGATTTCGCTATTGTGAGGCAGCACAGCTTGCCCAAGAGATAATTTGTCGTCTCACCGCTATACGAAGCGTGTTGAGAACCGAGAATAATGAGGTGCCATGACTCTATAGAGAGATTTTTGTCATCACTGGCGCAATCGACTCGGAAATTTGGTGCCAAAGAATCCATGGGAATGAGGCGAATCCTCGCCCGGATGCCGTGGGGAGTCGGAGAATATTCTTCAACGGGGAGCTCTAGCATCTCGAAGTCTCGCTCGGACAGCTTATTGATCTTCCCTCCTCCGTTTGCAAACCACTGAGGGGACGAGGCAAAAGGCGACATGGGGGGCTGTGAAAGTAGCATCTTCGGGAAGATGTTTTCTGGAGAGACACGGATCGGCCTCTCGCCCATGCTGTTGCACCAGGCAAACAGGCTGCGGTCAGGGATTCGCTGGAGGATCTCTTCCTGGAGCCTCTGGAACGCATTCTGTCCCTCTCCGTAGATGGTAGTCATTGTGATTCCAAATATGCCGAGCAACGAGTAGGCTTCATCCTCGAGTCGAGTCGCCTCACGAGAAGCCGCCCACCGCATTCGCTCGGCAACGCTCTCGTCGGCGACAGCCTTCTTGTGAGTCAAGATATCACGGTTGATATGCGTAATCTCCTCAATGAGATCTGCCAGTGAGTGTTTTGTACCGAGACCTTGCCAGTCCTGTGAGAGGAAAACGACCGCGCGGGGCGCAATGAGCTCCTGGAGTGTCCATGCACGCTTGAACCATCGGCTCTGTCGGAACTTGGAGTCCTCGTGAATTTCTGGCATGTAAACATACGAAGGCCTGTCCCTCCCCTCCCGTCTAACATTATCGTTGGATGGAACGTCAGATAGAAAGGCGTAGCAGATCTGCGCATCGCGATACCAGCTGAACATCGAATTGATAGCCTCCGACAACTCGGAGCTACTGGTTTTGTCGATGCAGGAGGAGTCGATCCAGATATACCGGTAGCCATCCTGGCGTGCAACTTCGCAGGCCTTCTGGATTTTCTCGGAAAGTCCAGATTTAGGATCCCAGATTGATCGTTTGCGGGCAGATGATGGACCACTCCGGCTGATCCAACGACGGGCACCAGGAAGCCGGGGAAGGTGATCTGTCACCCGCAAATGCAGCAGGATGGGTCCGAGTTGAAGCCCACTTATTAGCAACAACACGAGGATATAATGCAGGTAGAGTCAAGGCTACGTACTCGGCGTACTTTGCAATATTGTAGAGCCTGTAGAGCTGGAAGAACATCCGGGCACCGGTTCTTTGAGAGGGGAGGATGACTTGCTGATGCCGCATCGTTCCTGTATCCTCACGACATCCTGGTACGACTGTTCCTTTTCCGGTGGTTGCGCCCAAGTGTGCGACAAAATAGCATACAGAGGAGCCTTGGATGAGTCGATAAAGTCCTCAAATTCACCAGTCTCGGTGTTGATTAACCGCATGATCAGGAATTTCTAGTGGTCATCGATTCGTTGAGTATCGGGTGACATAGTGATTAAAATGGTACGCACCGTCGTTCTACGCTGTTGTGGGGCAGCTCGAATTGGAGAGAAATATCGAAAGTGAAAAAGACTCTGAGGTGTATAGGATGTCGGGAGAGTAGAAGATGAAACAGACCGTACAGGGGAGGAAGGCCGGCACACAAGCGCATGGCGCATGAAACACGGCTCCTTGACGGACGAAAGCCATGCGGCATGGCGCCAACGTATGGAATACTTCGGCGCATCCGGCAGGGCACCAGTTAACTTTAACTTCGCATGCACTGTGCGATGATTCTCAAATATTTGAAGATTCAAACGGTACATCTGGTTAACGGAAGAAGCCAATATTTGAGGCCCTACGTCTGACGGCACGTTCGAAAACAGTGCCAGTGAGCACAAGGGGACCTGCTTCCTGCCACCTGAGATCCGTACGAAAGGCTGATTCGGGTGTCCCGACTACGCAGCTTATAACCTTCAAATGGCATACAACACCATGATGCCACTAAGTAGTTACACACTGCCAGAAGGTATCATTAGTCTTTCAGGAATATTTTCACCAAACCGGAGAAACGTTCGCCAAAGTCGAGCGTCTCCCTTAGACCATCCCGCCTCGGTGATTGCACGACACATGGACGCCACACTCCTAATGCCGGGATTGAGGAGGAGTCGGGATCGAGGAGAAGACAATCGAGAGAAGCGCAACCGATAGACGCGTGGAACACACGACCCCAGTGGCGTGCTTTGAGTCTTCTCCGCCTGGATCTGCGAGAGGCAGGTGCAGATGTGCAGAGAAGCCATGGCACGGACTCAGGCCGGGCCCGAGCCGTCGCCATTGCAGATGCCAGGGCTGCATTCCCCACGGTGTGGTACTGACTCGAGCCATGCGTATGTTTGTTTGTTTCCCTGTACATGCGCGCGGCCCCGTATTGGTCTGTCAGGCAGGGCCTAACAGCGCGTCCCCTTCTCCTTGTACTTAATTGCGACGCACCTCCTATCCGCTCGCAGACTCCCCATATCGTATACACTACCTCGGCCCTCGGCGAAGCCTTCCACTACCAATTTCCATTGTCCGCTCGACTGGAGACGTCGATTGCAGCGTTTACAGTTCTAACCTCGGAACGGCCGCTCTGGCAACGTGCGCCACGCCACTCTTGCCTCCACTGGGGCAACTGAGGTATCTTCACCACTCCGCCTTCGAACCTGGATAATCATGTCAGTTTTCGCAGCGGACCTGCGCCAGACCTGGTGCGACACAAGTGACACAACGGCCTCAGACAACGTCGGTCGACGCTTGATGGAGCGCTCGAGGTTGGACCGGAGGAGGTCCTTCCCCATGTGTGGGTTGGCGCCACCATGTGGGTGTCAAAAACTGTCAGTTGGGCGCGCGATGTGGTGCAAAAGGGTGAGAGGAAAGGCGATAATGATGTCTGGTACATGCGGTGCTGCAGTGACGCCTCGCGTCAAAGTCGATGGCGAGATCGGAGGAGCAGGGACACAGGTGCCGCTTGAATCATAAAGTTCTTCTCAAATCGAGGACTAGCGCAGCCGGAAGAGATGTCTGAGGGTAACGTCGAGAGGGAGCGTTTGTCCGTACTTACAGTAGAAGATGCCGCGCGGATATTCTGTGCAGTCTAGCAGGGAACTGGACTGCGAAAGCATTTGGCGAGCTACCCCTTGAGTGGTATTAGTTTCCGTGCACTGGGGGACCTACTTTCCGGCTGCCGACACATGGCCTGATGATGTGGTGTCGGACGAGCGAACAAACATCATAAGAACGCATAATACATATCGCGCCGTGTGTCGGAGTACTCGCGGAGAAAGGGCGAAACGGTGGAATGAGGCTGAGAGGCAGAAACATACGGAGCAAACGGGACAGACCTAAAACAGGTTACCGTGGTCGCACGGATACGGCGCTAGCTCCCAGTAACAGGATATCTATCATCAAGCGATGACAGCTTCTTTAGCGAGGATGATGCATATTTGAGGAACACTGAATTGCCAGCTATTTGGGAGTGGCGGTTATGACGAGACGAGTGGGGGTGACTGCTCGGAGAACGACCACGTACCCTCCAATGGCAAACGCACAAAGATGACGCTGAGAACGAGCACTCTCAGGCTCTTCAAGAGGCGCAGTCTCCAATCTCATCCATCCAGCGAGGGTCTAGAAGCGTACCATGCCTTAGCTCCCTGCAGTGAAGCGACATTGATGCGACAGCTTCGGGTGGAATTCTGTTGATCGTTTGGACTGTTTGACTGGAAATATGTCTCGTCACTTATTTTTCAGCGACCATGATCCGCCACCCATAAGAACGGAAAAAGCGTACCTGAATGGACACGGTGCCGGGTTAGCCCCATATTGGGTCCGAACGCGATATCTACGAGCAAGAGAACAAGTCTTGCATGGTATACGAAGGCCGTTGCCCAAGCGCGCTCGAGATATGGGGGCTCAGCCCATTATGCCTGGGCACGAGCCTCACCGTCGGGCTTGTCGAATGGTGGTTTGCTGAATCGTAACTTCAGCATCCTATAGAATACTCCAAGCAACCGTGGGTGAGGCGCACCATTTGATGGAAGCGACCATCTCAGTAAACCAAATTCATGCGCCAGACCTCAGCTTGCCTGCTAGCCCATGGGGCCAGTCAAAATCGTGTGGTGAAGAACAGTTGATTGCTTTGATTTCTCCGGCCGAACGCACCGCACGTCCCTCATGAGCTCCTCCTTGACATGGGCCACATCTCAACTTTGACTGATTTGCATTGCTAACGTGTGTAGTCATAATTTGCCTGCTCATTTCCCCACCAGAAGAAAACCCAATCAAAAGTGTGGAGGAACGTACCTCGATCGGTCGGATGGTGACATGCACCTTGCAGCACATCTGATCATTCTGGTATCCCACTAGCCCACGATGCACGATGCGTCGAAGCGGCGCATGCCATTTTCTACCAAGACCTACATCACGTCGGGCAGCATGGATGCTCATGGCCTACACGTAATACTGGGAGAGGCACTCACGACGACTCTTCCTGCCAGAGGCCGCGGCATCTTTGGAAGCTACGTTTCGGGATATCCTCTTGTGTCCGGCTTGGAGCAGGGATTCGCCCATACATGGATGAAAAAGGTGAGGATGGCGATTCGTGAATTAGATACTGAGGTAACACGCTTTGTTCGCTGAATAGATGGAGAACGAGGGAGAGGTGGGAGCATCCGGAGTCGTGCGATTGTGGCCCAGTTGAACAATGCCATAGATGAACTTGATTCGGCGATTCCCGTGAACTTACATGCCACTGGTCGGGCCAGGAATTGAACCAACGAACTGCTCTGCCTTGGCGTCTTGGTGGACAATTAGACGCCTTCTTTCTGCTGACGCCCCCGGCCGCTCGCCCCGCCGTCGAGAGCGCGTCTTGCCTCAGTCAACTTCGGTGGACGAGATGTAGTCTGGTCTGCTGTCCGTGCCGATTCAACAAACTTTTCCCGTGCCCTCTGGCTGCTCTTGTACAACTCCTTGTGCTTATCCTTCGTGCCTCTCTGTCTCGTTCGCTCTACGTAATCCCGTAGGCCCTCTAGCTGAGCAGGTCATCCTCACTGACCACATTCGTTCTCTAGTCTATCGAACCTGGCCTCACATCCGATATTACCAGGACCTCTCCATACCTTTCAAAGAATATCCTACAGTGCAGTGTTTGTCGTCATACATTTTGCGTGACTAGACGAAGCTAGGAAGGATGTGGCATCGCGCATTGTACTTTGACCAGGTAAGTAGAACCCCACCATCTGTCCCCTCCTGAAGCTCGGCTGTCCTTTTCCTCGACTCCAAGTTGCACGGTAACGTTCTCTCTCTCCCACTGATGAAGACAAACGTCGCTCCGAAGCCTTGCGCTTGCGTGCACGTTCTTCGAGTCCCCCGACACGTTCAACTACGCAGTCTCGGAGCTCTTCCGCTATTCAGTGCGTACGTGTCTCAACATGAGTACGTGCTGCGGCTTTGTCACTGTCTGATGATTGCTCTGTTCACTTAGAGCAACAACTCGAAAAACTGACACTCCGACTAACCTGTCCGCGTCCGAAACCAGCACGATGATGACACCAATGTACCATCTTTCCCCTCCTGCTTGAGCTCCTTTACTAGTAGGGCCTGTTTTTATCAAGCATACTACCATTTCCTCCGAGTACCTGTGACGACGTTTTCCAAGCCAAATGACAAACCAGGCAAACAAGGAGAGCCTCACGACTCGGATTCCGTTGCATACTGTACGTAGTCCTACCTCCCTCGTTGCAATACCTGATTTTTTTTTCAAGATACAGGGACATTCTACACAGAATACGGATGATACGGAGGCGGGAGTGTCCTCATCGACCCCATGTCGCTGAGATCATGGTCATTCCACTCCTCGTCATGGAATGGTCTGTCCGTCTTCCGCACCATTCCAAACGCGTTGCCGACCCCCGTTACGCTGAACCGCCCGTCTCTCGTGTAGGACGCAACGTGGGTGCTCGGCAGGTACTGCCACGATGGGCACGTCGAATCTCTCTGGAAAAGCGATGTCTGCGACTCGATGAGTGAGTGTGCACGTCTACTTTGGGGGCCGCTTGTTCGAGTCGCAGTGTCGGTGTCGGACACGAAGGACGAGTATCCGGGAGAGGTGGCGGAGGCAGATGCGAAGTCCGACTGCCACCAGGAAGCCTGTGCATCTGTGCTACGGGGCCGGGGCCGCCGTATGACAAGCACGTCGTTCTCGCCATCTGGTGTGAACGCGCTCTGTTCCCTGGACCTCCAGGGCAAGGACGGGCCCGCCCACGCGCGTTGCGCTATGACGGCCCTTTCTGGGGCAGCCGGTTCCGAGAGCAGCGGGCATGACGCTTGGAGGTCCAGCTCTGCATCGAGCTTCTGTGAATTGCTCTGTCGTGGATCTGTTTGTTGCCAAACTCACCTGCACGCTTCCCGGACGACCGTCGAACGACCTTTCGCTTCTGCGCGGCCCTTCTACGCAGCCAGTAGAGAATTGCACCAAGCCCTATGATGAGGACAACGATCGGAGTTGCGATCGCGGCCTTCGATGTCGATGGCGACTTTGCCCGGGCTGTGCTGGGGGCTGACGGTGGTGAGTTGGATGTGGGCACGGACCACACCGACGACAACGGGGGGGACTCGGACGTAGGCACAGACAGCACTGACGATGGCGGCGGAACGGACGGCGATTGCGTTGGAGTAGGAGCCGAGGTGAGAGACGATGATGGCAGCGGCGGTACCGGTATGCTGGTCGTTGTCGACGAAGCACCGGTAGTCGACGCCGTCGATGAGGCGGAAGAAGTACTGTCTGGCGCTGGTGAGGGCTGTGGCCGGGTGCCGGTTTGACTCCGAGATAGGCTCGTGTCACTGTCACGAGGCACTGACTTCGAGGTCGTAGAGATAGTAGTCCGAGAAGATGATGTGCTGGATGGTGTGCTGGGCGGTAGAGTGATCGTCACCCTTGTGGTGAGCGATGGCGGAACTACGTCCTACGTCCTGTGGGCATGCGTCGGGCGACCCTGGCGAGACGGGGATGTGCTTGGTGATATCGCTGTGTCCTGTTGAATCTATGATCTTCGCCACCACGTTCTTCCCCTCGACCTGCCCGTCAGCCACCCATGCGAAAGAGGTGCCTGTGATATCGCGGAAGCCCTCGATCACTGCTTCCGTGCTGGCATCCACGATTTGCAGCTCGAACGTGGGTACTCCGCCGGACCACCTGAACGTCACCGTCGAGCATAATATTTGGGCCGGGGTCGAAGGGTTGTCGAAACTAAGTGTCGACGCAGCTTCAACGGTAGTTAGGAGCCACATCATGAGCATTAGGATTTGATGGGTGCAGGATGCTCCTCCACGGCGGGTATGAGGCTTGACATCGTAATGTCGCAGGGTAGGAATTTGCACCAGATACATGCCAAACACCGTGTTGTGGACTGTCAGATCGACTAGTCCTGCAGCGTCTGTGGCTCCTTGGAGTTTCCGGACTCGAGGACTAGAAGTGGATCGTTAGCAAGCGCGTGACATATCAAATGTTGCTATCCACCTAAATTTAGGTACTGTACAGCTCTTCCTTTCAATTTTGATGTTGTGATAGAGAGGAGCACTGGATTTTAATGTCAGCGTCGAGGTTAAAGGAGTGGGGAAGGAAGAAGTCAATGAAAAGAGTGGGCCATAAGGACCAGCCGGTGTGGGAGAGAACTCGAATTAGTGTGTCTGCCATGTTGTATATATGGGTCCACCTCATCATCACTGATTGACTTCTGAGTCCCCTTGGTAGACGCAGTTGCCGGGCAACGCTCTCGATGGTAGGCGGAGCAAGTGCACGGCTCGTCGTCCGCTGTGCTTTAGCCCGAAGCCACTAACGTTTCCCGCCAGGGCGGTAATCGAACCCATCTTCATAGTAACAGGAGAAGTTGTTTCTTCAAGCTTCGAGACCCCCATCAAGCCGATTATTCAGTGAACGGGCTGCGATGTTGGGCCGTGGGGGTAAAATCTGTTCCGTTCTCTGATCCTGTTGTTCGTGTCAGTGAACGGTGTCGCCGTTAAGGACGCTCTAAACAGAGCTTTCGAACCGGGTCAGTGTAAAAATGTCGGCTCATCAGTCTAGCCATCACACCATGTCTTGAATGGTACGAAGGTTGCGGCTCCATGTGCGATTCATTTAAACCGTAAACCCAAAATAAGCGACCGTAAACATCGGACCTAAAAGAAACGCGTGCTATCAGGATGAAACCCGTTCGCCTGGCGCATGATGACGACTCCGCCGGTAACGCTTGACCACTAGCAGCAGAAGAACAGAGGGTTACGGGTAGAGTCCGTCAGCAATGTCAAGCTGGATGGAGCGAACTCTCTCAACTTGAAGAACTCACCCCGTTCCCGATGAACACCTGTGCCCGCTGGCCGACGAGCATGTCCATCGCCTGCGCGACATACTTCTGCTCCCAATTGAGCACTGTGTCGCGGCTACTCGACACATGCTTGAACGACCCCATGCCCAGAAGCGCGGCCTTGAGCTCCTGGACCCACGGCACCGCCCCGTTCGTCATGATGTACACGCTCTCGAGCCCCCGTGCAGCATCGGAGCGGAGCACTTCAGACACGCGGGCGACAATCTGCTCGACGGTCGGAAAGCAGTGCTGCCGGTAGATGGCGATGTTCTCGGGCGTGTTCTCGCCCCAGCCGCCCCCTTCGGGGATGCGGAACGGCTCGAGGCCGGGGAGCGAGTTGAACGAGAGGAAGGACGAGGACCAGTTGGCCAGTCCGTCGCAGTGCACCGCGTAGTCGCCGCGACGGATGTGGAGGGCGAGGAGCCCTTTCATCATGGAGTAGCGATGTGCACTGGGCGCAGTGTATGGGATGGTCGAGAGGGGGGCTTCGTATACCGCTGTGGGTGAGAACACCTCACGGTTGTTGTCGAACGCGAGCTCAACGAGCGGGGACCACCGGAAGTGGGTGATGATCGGGGACGCGGCGAAGTCCGCCCAGACGTCGTGCATGGCCTCTTTCTCACCGAAGATGCTGGGGAATTGAGGAGATCACGCTTAGTCTACCGATTCGTTGCCCTCGAGGAGCTAGCAGTTGCGAGGGAATATTACTCACATCCAGGTGTAGATGCCCCCGTCCTGACCCCGTGCAACCTCCACGCACTGATCGTCGACCGTACTCAACTTCCGGACCCAGCCTTTGGTGATGGGGTCCACCATCGAGGATCCTATCTCCTTGTGCACCTCTTCGCGGTCGAGTACGCGTTTGCGGCCGTCACATATCGTCCGGTAATATTCCTCTGCGATGGCAAGGGGTGCGTGATCGCCATCGGGGAAGGCCTCGCCGACCATCGGGCCTGCGATGCGAGTGGTAAGGTTCGCTGAGGGTTGACAGCGGCTGTCGTGTACGAGAGAACTCACCTGCAATGAGTGCGGACAGCGGGACGCGGGAAGGTATCGGCTTTCCACCATAGTCGGAGTAGTCTTGGTTGGCGTCCATATTCCATGTGTAGTTGTAGAAGACGAACCTAGAATGTGGTTCGTCATCATGTCCAACTCGCGGGAAGCGGGAACACAGATGGAAGAGACAATCTAGCGAAGAAGAGGCGTACGCTCGATTTGACTTGTAGGAGAGGTATGCATTGAGCAAGATCTCCTGCATGGCGTTACCCCAACCGAGTCCTGTGTGATAGACGGACAAGATGACCAACAGACTTGCGTGAAGTATGTCAAGTAGAGCGTACCCCAGGTGTGACCCGAAACAAACAAGAACTTTGGCTCGCCTTCATGTGACGTTGCATGCCAGTGGTGTTGTGGAAGAGCAAGCTCGTGCCGGTGGTATTGCGAGTACAGTGGGGGAAGGCGCCTTCCGGGCCATCTTGAACTCTGAGGCTCTTGGCTGGTACTAGAAAATTCCACGAAGACCTCGCGATGGTAGAACTTGCGAAGAAGCGTCAAGAGGAGAAAAGCAGTCAATAATCCGAAGACGAGGAACCGTCGCGCAATGAAGCGCAGACACAGCGTAGCCCTGTCAGTCTTGGACGGATACCAGTTCGTGTCCGGCAGGTATATGGGGAGGATGGGGCGGATGGCCATGACGAGAGAAAGTGTGGAAGCGGACAGCGTCAGCTCACGGGCGTGGCCTTAGAAACGAGCTCTCGGGTGGGGATAACAAGGCAGGTTAGACTCTGGTCGGCGTTTGGCCTGACTGAACTCTGCCCGACTGAACAGGAGCCAAGCGCACCGAACTTTGCCGTCTCGGCTCGGAGCTGTCCTTCCCCATCGCCTACTCCTAGTCATCGAGAAAAGCGCTTTAAACCGGTGTTCCGGTCTTGATTGAGGAGAAAACGTCAGGGCAGGTGAGGGCTGTGGTACAGTTGAGCGAACCTCGGCGAGCTTCATCAGAATATTGGCCGCCCCGAAAAGACCAGGTTGGATGAGACCTTATCCACGTCAGGGCATTCTTTTCCACATAGGAATTGGTGTCCTGGGCAAGCAATGACGGTAGTTGCATGGGGGGCTATGATGATCGGAGGACGTGCCGCCGTGGGGGAGCCGCCGACACATCTACCAGCTTCGGGGGCGTTAAGCTCGCAAAAACTTCCCGGCGTCTTCGCATATCTGCATGAGGGTCTCGTAAGTGTTAGAATGGCATACTGCGGCGCCGAGTAGCGTCGCGGATACAACGACCCTCTGCTCAGTCACCAATTTCTCGCAGGATTTTGCATCGCCGAGCGCGCCACGTACATCAATCAGCAATGCAGACGAGGATACGACGAGAGAAAACGTACAAGCCGGTGCCATACTACTACCACCAGTTGCCACGAAACATTCCTTTCTTCTTGGTTCCCCAAATAAATTACCAATGGACAGGAAAGTTCCGATGGCCAGCGGGACAAGCACGGGCCCAGTAGGCTAGAGCGCCATCATCCGATCGAGCGCAAGTCCGAATCCAACGGCACCCATTTGCGGCTCTCATGCGGGCTTGTCCAGCTAGTCTATTCTTCGGTTAGGACACCGGTTTCCGTGGACATGGCAGTTGGTATCACCTACGGCAATGGCACTGCGCGATGTACATGGAGGGCTACGGCGTCTTGGCACCCCTACGGACACACACGGGGGCGCGCGTTCGATCTCACGCCGGCATAAGAGGGTGCAGCAGCCGAGGAGTACAGAACGCCGACCGCCCAAGTGCGCAGGTGGGCAAGAGGGGCGGCCCGGAAGGCCAGCCTGAGAGATGGGATGGCACGACTCGGCGCAGGCATGCGCAGCCGTGTGGCATTGTGGGCGTGGATTAATAGGGGAGGTGGAGGTAAAAAGATCACAAGATTGTATGGGTTCCGGCATCCCTTACAATCGTCTTCGCAACAGGCGGAAACGCGGCTAAAGAAGAGGTAGCGTGAATTGAATGCCATTACGAGATAACGATATTGCTTACAAGATGTGGCGAGCACAGTCAAAGTAGTGGGACGAAAGCAGGCAAACGGGAAAATCCTTGGTTCCAGACGTAGCGAGGATGAGATGTTCTCCTAGGAATCCTTCTAGAGCACAGGCGCTGGATTGTGCGCTGTTGTTTGTGATTCGATGTACATGCACACGTAGACTAGAATGAAGTTCGAGGGACCATGCTGCATGCAGGCGCAGAAGATTGAAAAAGGCGAGGGCCAGCTCTCAATGGGGGAAGACAAGGGAAACCAGCCCGCCGCCGAAGCTCCGGCCCCGCACAGCGTCGCACGTAGGCCCCGAGGCTACATGCAGACGCTAGACGGTGCATTCGACGTCATCAATCAGAGCGAAGTCGGCGCAGAGTCAACGACATCCACAAGTGCGAAAAATCTTGCGCGGGCGTGAGGAGAGCGGTGTGGAAAGTGGAGAGGTGCAATCACGACGTTTGGTGGACAGTAGGATGGCGATCCAGAATCCAGAAAACAGGCAGGCAGGAATATTCCCTAATATTCCTCGGGCAAAGTGCAAGACTTTCAAAGTTTCACGATCCAGATCCGTTCACTTGGATGACACATTCAACGGCGTGCTACGTTAACAGACGGTCAATCACTAAAAACGCACAGATCACATGCGACGTACCTTGAATAGCGTTTGATAATGTCTGATTTCTAGACCGCTTCAACCGGCAGCTGATCCACTTCCCAATTTCCGCGTTGTCGGCGAAACTGGTGCTGTTTTGAGGACGTTGAGAAAAGTACGGCATATACACTCTGCCATCCTCCTAAACATCATGCGCAAAATCGATTAGCGTCCGGGGTGTCGGTCCTTGCGGCGAGGAATTGGGGTCTCCTAATTGTGAGTTCTCTCAGTCTCGTTCGCCCGCCAGTGAAAGGGAAATGGATGTGAGCAGGGGCACGAGGTTAGCCCCGCGGTGGTCGTCCAAGCAGGGGTCATACAAGACGCTCAACAAGTGCGCCATGGTGTACAACCGCGTCCACCCGTTCGCAAGCGATTCTCCAAGGTGCCGTTTCCGTGAAGTTTTTCTACAATCGCACTTCACCACAGCTTGAGCAGCGCGCAGCAAAGGTGGGGATGTAATAAGCTAGAAAGATGCGCACCTTGTGCGAGGTCCACCCGCTCGGAGGTTAACTTAACGATCAGTTTTTGGGCAAACGGGTGCTCTCCCAGCACGCAACAGCAAGCTCCCGTCCCCCCGAACTCCTTCCCGATGCACTCAAGAACAGCTGCTGCATTTGAGTATGGACTGATTTGCGTAGCTTGAATGTGTATCTGTCAGTCACGTAATCTTGTCGACCACCGACAACACCACGACAACACACGGCGGCGAACGCACCTTAGTCCCCCGAACACCGTCATGTACGTAGTTGGCCTTCCTAGCAAGTTATGGACCGGGTGTACCAAGCCGCACATCGATGTGAGTCCTACGATATAGACAACGTAACGCAAGTTGAACGTTCGTGAAAAGTGTACAACACTGCGAGCAGACAGCGGCTCTTCCTGGGTACGCTGGAAACTTATTCGTCGCCTCGAGTCGTGCTTGGGGCAAAATACTTCATTCTGGAAGTATTAACAGACTTTGGATGGCGTAGAGCGGTGGCGCACAGGTAGTAGGCAGACGGAGGAGAGACCACAACGAGAGATGGAAGTGTCCAGCAGGAAGAGGCAAGCAAGGGACAAGATAGACATACTTATCGGTAATTCCCATGGATTTACCTCTGGTGTACGTAAGCTCAAATGAACTTATCCGTGACGGAAGTGAACTAGCGAACTGCTCCGCTCAGGCCTCCGGATCGACTCCGAAAAGATAGTAGACATCGGCCCCTCGGGAGTCGGGACACTCCCACCTCGAGACTCGTCCTCATTAGACGAGCTTCGCCTCAGCTACTGCTCAATCCTAAGCGTCCTTCTCGACTCTACGACTCAGGCGGACAAGTATTCTCGCACCGTGATATGTGGCTTGTGCCGTGTTCCTCAAGTTCGTCCTTCGTCGTCTCGGCGTTACCGTACACCATACTCTACCACTCTGATGCACACATGATCGAGATCCCCCAATGGCGGATGCGACTTCGCTGTGGTTGCAGACATTGGCACACCGCCCACAGGTCTGTCGAGAGCCCGTCACCGTCAGGATGGGACAGTGGAGTCTACAGATGTGCGGCATTGTCGATGTCCTGCCCCTCCTGGCTGGCACCCACAGCCTGATCATTTGAGCCACGCCCCATTATCTCTGACGAATACTGGCACCGAGCTCGATATCGAGACACGCATACACATACATCCCACCAAAAAAGGTCGCCGAAACGAAGGCACTCAACCTTGAAATGCGATACCCCGCTTCGACGTCTCCGCGAGACCTCCCGCCGCGTATCCCGTCCCTGATAGAGGCACACCCGATGTCAGCAAACCACTTGCGCAGGCGCATGCGCAACGAAAACACAGTCCGCACCTTCCCGCGTGAGCGCGATCACGTCCTTCTCGCCCAACTTTACGTCGCACACGATACACTGCTTCGCAGGCGTGACGAGCGTGTCCGTGCACGTCTTGCACGTAACGTGTCCGCAAGGTTTCATCACTGTCCACGCACAGCACACCCGTCAGTTCCACGGCACCGGGACATGAGCGCGGTGTATCAGGCGACGCACGGTGCATGAGCGTGTTGTTTGACAGCTCTTTCTTGCATGAGGGGCATATTGGCGACCGCTCGTCCTCGCGCGTCGCCTTGGATTTTGGTTCTGGGGCCTCCCCGTCGGCGGACTTTGCGGGAATCGCGCTGGCCGTCTTGTCGAACGACCACTTGACCGGGATCAGATTCTTCCGACTACGATCCCCTTCAGCACGATATACCAGAAGGATGAAGAAAGACGTGGAGGGCGTACGCGAGCGGGTGCACAGGGTTGCCACCGTGGCACGTCGTCTGCAGCTTGACGTCTGAAAGCGACGTCGGCGGGCCGCTCGACGTGTACGTCGGCGTGAGCGACGGCAGCCAAAAGTCGGGCAGCTTGCTCTTCAGGGCCTCCGCCTGCTCGCGCTCGATCTGGCGGAGTGCCGCCTCCTCCGCCTCGCGCGTCAGCGTCTCCACCGCACTGTTGTCGAAGTCGAACTTGCGCTTCGTTCCCCGCGCTGGAACAGAACACGGCCATGTTCTCAGTGCCGTGCAGAGTAGCTGAGGCGGCCAAAAAAGGGGAGGGGAGAGGGAGAGAGGAAGGGAGGACGCACCTTCTGAAGAGGAGTCCGCCTGGCCAGACGTCGAGATGATGGACGTCGCCGCCAGTCCGAGCTGTCCCTTCTCGAACTCGAGAAGCACACGCTCCCTCGCCGCCTCCAGCGCACGCTGCCGCTCCTCCTCTGCCTCCTTCTTCATCGCTTCAAGACGGACCTTTTGCCGCTTGATGTCGCTGATTTGCGCGACTACGCGTCATGACGCAGATGCCCAACCTCTCGTCAGTTCCACATTCACATTCGCATCGTGCACAGCTTGCATGTATGCGCTCTCACCCCAGCCCTCAAAGCAAAGGAAATGGACGCACCCAAATCCGTCAAAACGCACTCCCTGCAGAACAGATGGCCCTTCTGGCACGCGACGGGGTCGCGCGCGCGCTGCAAGCACAGTGCGCACGCGTCGAAGCGGCGCATCGACTCGTTCCCTAGACGTTGCTGCGCGGCTCGCACATCCGTGAGCAGCGCACGACACAGCGGGGGACACGTACGCGCTTCGTGCCGTAGTCGAGCTTCTTGTACTCGGCGTAGGAGAAGATGGACGACGCGGTGTTGTTCTTGCTGTGTTTCGTCATCCTGCTCGTCGGCCGGTTTTGGAGGATGTCTGTGCTGGATAGAGAAATCCCAAGGTAAGAATGGTAGGTCAACCCAGCAGCTGCGACGATACGCGAAGATAGGCAAGAGTTGGAGGAGGGCCGACGGTGTGCAAACCAAGATTTGTGGGAGCGAGGAGGACCCCCGTCTATTCACCAAAAGGTATGATCCCATTTTCCAAAATTTGGCCAAATTTGTCCGAGAGATCAGGCCTGTTTCGGAGGCCTTTTGGTCCGGATTCCCTCAGGCCTAGCCGCCTCAAGAGGGCAAAAATAGGGGGGTAACTTCGCTAAACGCCCGTCTGGCGCCCGCGCCGCGTTGCGCCGCGGGCGCCAAGGCAAAATCGGGCCCTGTCAGGCCTCATTCCGTCCGGATTTGCATCAGGCT
>VJXU01000100.1:0-16813 GCA_008694245.1 Ganoderma sp. BRIUMSc
TGCTGTATGAGGGTGCATGCCAATAGGAGCAGAGGGCTAGGGTCGAAGCGCGCGTGAAGGTCAGCGGTCTTTCGAGTCAAGCTGGCTAAGCTCATGCCAGCGACTGGTTCAAGTTCATCAGCGTTGAAAGACAGCGCTTCTGGCAGCGCCAACGGACGGTCGACTCACATTGCATCAAGAGAAGGGAGTAGTCGGTGTGGTGGACAACTTCGACATACGTATTAACGTTGTCGATGACCGTCTGCAGAGCCTCGTCGTCGCCTTCCACTGTCCTCGTCAACGTGTCGCGTAGGAGAGCGTCTCGTAGATTCTCGTGTGGGTGAGGGTTGCGCTCTGCTTTCACCAGAGGTCCAACAACATGTTTGATGATAGCAAAGAACTCCGGTGCGCGACGACGCTAATAAGGGAAATGATGTTAGACATCAATGCAAAAATCACGAGGAAGAACCTTACTTTGCATAATAGATAGAACACTCCACTGAAAGCGTACCTGAAAAGAGGTTTCATGCTATGGAGGAAGATGACCTAACGGAAAGACCTACAAGCCAAGGGTCGTGCATAAGAAATTCTTTGTTTGCTCGAGGAGAATGTCGTCGCCGTTATGGTGATAGTTCATCTTCTCCATCAGCGCGATGGTCGACTCGATGGCGTCGCTATAACAAGTTTCAGGGTCAAGGCTCCAGCACAGGGTGAAGGGCGTACCAGACGAAGTTCCCGATCAGGTGCGGCCATCTCTTGATGAACGCACGGCAGACAGTCAGAACCAGTTGCCGCAAGTCGTAGCTGAGCTCCTCCAACAAGAGATCCAACGCCCGCTTGACAGCCCGTCGAAGATGAGGCTGGTACAACTTCAATGGTCTGGTGTCGAAGTCGTGTTTGTAGATGACAATGATCAGCGATTTCAGCATATTCTTCAACACCAGCGGAGGAAGAGTCTCCAAGTTCTCGCATTGGATAAAGGTCTCCAGGAACAGGTCAACGAAGATCGATCCCACAAGAAGAGGAGCTCCAGGTTCGTCATCTGAATGGCGACCGCCCATCGCAGAGGAGACAAGACTGTAAGGCTGGGCTGAGTCCAGGGTAAGCATAAGCTCGTTGAGGCATGGATAGGCGGTTTCCCGCACGACGTCCAGGGTACTGAAACGGACGTAGAAATGATTGGTGTTTCCAACCGCCATCATGGCTACCTCGGCGAAACCTAGTGCCCGCGCGAGGTGTTCCTTGAGCTTGAGCAGCTGAACGACTTCAATGGAAATACCCTCGGCAACCATCCGGAGTGCAAGGGATATCAAGGAGTTCTAAGGGGTCTTTGAGTCTTTGGGGGACTGTGACGAACTAGCAAGTCACTCACCTGAAGAGACTGCAAGTCTGGGTCGACGAACATTGTCTTCCGGGAGGCGGAAGGCAGGCCGTACATTGACTGTGTTCCGTTGTCAGTGATTGCCATGGACCAATATCTGAAACGAATCACTCACCAAATGAGCCGACATTGGTCCGTCTTCGTCATCGCCATTTCTTTGAATGAACTCGGTTTCCAACAGAGCTTCAAGAAGGATGTCCCACGATACCACTGGAGGATAGATTCAAAAAGACTGGCTAGAGTCCCCAAACGAGAGACACGCACGTCTCCAGTGAGGGAAGTGTGACCGAAGTTGATTCAGGAAGGATACAAGTTTCGTGCGATCCGGTATCGGTGATTTCGCAAGGGCTTCGTCCCAACAAAGAGTTATTGCCTCGAAATGCGCTGCCTGAAGAGTCTGTGCCCAAGTATCCACGGCCAGCCTGACTTCCTCCTGTGCACACTTTCTCAGCATTCGAATATCGGCAAGCCAAATGAAAACGTACCCGATCGTCCTCCCATAACGCAGCGAAGAAGTACCGGAAAACATCTATGACACTGGAGCGCCATTGGCGGTCTTCGACTTCGAACGCAGGGCTCGTTACGTCCTCGACGACTCGGAAAAGTCGAACGACTGCTTGTAACCTGCCTCGGTTATCCTCAGCACCATGGTTTAGGGTCACAACAACGTCCTTACCGTGTATCCCAACTCCCACGTTTGTCAAATAGGCTCTCCAAGAGGCTCTGGAAAGGCTGGGAATCCACGACGAGTATTCGGAGTAAGAGCTTCGTTCGTAGCACAGAAACTTCTGCGGATTGAACGGCGTAGAATTGCCACATGCTATTCCAGTCCGTGTGAATAGCCACACCTCGAATATCAGCTGTTACTCACCAGGTACACAGAGCGGAGCCATTTCGCAGGATGAAATTATCCACCTCATACGTTTCTACCAACGTAGCGTGGTGCATGAATGCGTCTAGGAACTTTGCGGCAACGCAAGAGACCTCATCTAGACCCATCTCGACGTAAGACCTCAAGGCTTCAATGATCGACGAATTCACTATGATCGGGTCTGTGACAGTGGCTCCGCGCGCATTCAGTTTCCTTCTTGAAGGCAGGCCTTGAATCTCGCTTTCTAAGATGAGGCCAGATGATGTCAGGAAAGTCCTGTCACAACCATACAACAACAGACACGTCGCCAACGATTGCCGAATGACTTGCACTCTACAAGCTGCATCAGTTATACGTGCAAGAGAGCGCATATCTGCGACTCACACTTCGTCGACCATATGGTGCATGTGGAGGTAGGTCACCAGTTGCGGGCCGATACCTGCGTGGATTGCCGCTACAACTGTCTGCAAGTCCTGACGGCCCAAAGACTTGAGCCAGCACGACCACAGTGCTGACTTGATCAGGTGCGAGCAGACCTCTAGGGAGATGCCGAACTTGTTCCCTAGGCCGACAAGTTCCATGTAGGTTGGCACAGAAACCTCGATTCCGGACCGTACGAACAGGCAAAGCCATTGCAGCGTGTTGTCGTAGCCCTCGTTACTCTTTGTGGCAATGTCGACGATCACCTTGAGCGGATTAATCGACATTATGCTGGGGTTCTCCGTCAAGGTCAGACGGGGATCACCCAAAGCACTGAGCCGCTGGGATGCAGTGTCGAACTCGCGGTTGAACAGCCGTGAAAGCGAAACGATTGGCTGCAGGGCACAGCATTGGACTGTTAGCAATATGTCATGGCATATGTCGTAGTACTCACCATCTGCTGGTCGACATCCAGAGAACAAGCTCGGTCTAGCCACTTCTGGAACAGGTCGTCGAATATTGTGAAGAGCACAGAGGCCTGGCTGAGTTTGAGGATCAGGTGCAGGATCCTCTCCGTGATGACTGCCTCCCTCTTCTCAACGAGACCACGGCCCTTCCCCAGGAAGAATTCGTCAGAGACGGGAAGCTCCTGCGCTTGCTCGACCAACAGGTCGAATATCATCACCGCGTAGGTTTCGATATCCAGGTCATGCAACGCTAACAACCACCTTGCGGCGTACCGAGAGGAAAGCGCACGCCTTCCGGCAACGTAATCGCCACCGTTGTTCGCACTAGCAGCGGCAGTTCGGGACTGGGTAGCATTCGGCCACGGTTGAAGGTCAGCCCCAGAGCGCACGCCGGGGATACTGAGTCCCCGCGCGATATAGTCACGGAGCATCGTGGCCAGGTCGTCATCCTGCAATTTCTGTTAGCGTATTGTCCGCTACAGCTAGATGCTACGAATTACCTCTGAAAGAATCCACGACAGAACCGCCTTCGACAGCCGCCGCTGCGCATACTCAGTGAGCATCCCATCCGGCCACACCTTTCGACATAGCAGCAGTAACCCAGCCTCGTTAACAGACAAGTCGATGTCCGACAAGCACGCTTCGATAGCGGAGACCAACGTCTCAACCTCTGTCGACACCTCCAGCCCGACGGGGACGGGAAACGCGCACTGCAAGCGCTCGGGGTGTGGGCCCCCGTCGAAGAGCACCGCCTGCGTATCGACGCGTTGGAAAAAGCCAAGATGTAGCAAGTGCGCGAGGAGATACTTCGCGGCGGGCTCCGCGTACAGGTTCAGCTGCTCGCCGAGCTGGTCGCGCATGTGCGCGAGCGTCACGACCTCGTACGGGTGCCCGCTGTCCTGATCCCCGTCGTCGCCCTGGCCGGGCTGGCCGGGCGCGAGGAGGTCCATTGAAGAGAAGTTCGGGGCACTATCTGCGGGGGTCGGGGGTGTCTTGATCACGCTAACGACGAATGTGAGCACATTCCAGTCGAAGAACAGCGGAGCATCCGCGGGGCGCATTCGGTTCTCTGCATAGTGGTCTGCGAGAGCCTGAGAGACGGACGGCGCACGCGAGGCGAGGTACGCCTGGTAGAGGTTGACGAGGTAGTGCAGCTCGAACTCGTCGATGGGCTTGTCCTCCGCCGCGCGCTTCCCTTGCGTCACGACAATCGAGCCCAGCGCGAGCCCGTTCGTCAGGATCTGCAGCTGCGTCCACAACACGGCCAGGAACACGGCGATCTCCTCGTAGGTCCGCTGCGGAAGGTCCGCCTCGGTGAGAAACACGTCGCGGTAGTGGTCCGCGAACGACTGGCGCAGCGCCTTCCATGCGATCGTCATGTACGTGTCGTCGACCGTCGTAGAGCGGCACTTTGGGAGCGTTTCAGGCGTCGCACGCGTCAGGCAGGCTGCGTGGATAAACTGTTTGCACGACCCGCACTTGTGCGCCTGCGCGACGGGCCCCCACAGTGGCTGCTTGCATGCGAAACACAGCGTCAGGCTGAAGAGGTTGACAGGGCGGAACGCGTGCTGCTCCTTGTGCACGACATCGACTCCTGGTCCGGCGCTGTGCCGCTGGGGAAGGACATGCGAGAAACGGTGCACGGCGACTTTCTGCACGCTCGGGTCCGCGGCGACGCCATACTGCGTGAAGAAGCTACCCTCGGAATAGTCGTAGCAATCGAAGTGCACCACACACATGCACATTGGGCAAAGCAGGCCGAAGCCCTCAATGGTGTTGGCGCACGAGTGGCAGTCGTTCTGCGAGACCCCCGCGAAGATGCCGGGGCCCGAGGTCTGGAAACGCCATGGGACGAACTGGTGCGAGTAGGGATGGGTGTGGGGTCGGCGGGAAATGACCACACCTTGGGTTTCGCGCACGATGGTCTCATGGAAGTTGATGGGGGGGAAGGGCTTGCTGACGGTCAAGTGCCCGACGGCGTGCGGCCAGTAAGAGAGGAGAAGGGAGATGGCAGCATGCCGAGCTCGAGGGGTATGATAAGCAATGACGGCGAGGGCATCCAAATAAGCGTCTGGTTTACTTTCGGCAATGCGACTGAGGAGGCGGTGGAACCTATGAAGCGTTGACGAGTTGACTGAAGTAAGGTCAATGTTTTCGAGGATAGCGGCGAGCAGCGGGGGTATGATGGAAGACAGGTGATATACAGCAATGTCTTGCAAGGGAGCGGAAGTGGAGCGGATTGCGACGTCTTCCGGAGACAAAGCTTTCATCCAACGTCGCCAATTTGCATCGGCATTCGCGGGGATTGAGTCCTCCTTGACCTCATCTACCAGAATGGAAACCATAGGCGGCTCATTGTTGGAGGTAGGATCACTATATGACATATCTAATGGGTATTGGACACTTAGCTCCCAGCTCCGAATCTCACGATGAGGCACAATCTCGCACCTGCGGAGGGGGAGGGGATCTGTCTCGTGCCTTGGAAACTTCTCAGGTCGGCCAGGAGATTACCAACCACACTATCATCAAAGAACCCGAGGAGACGGGAGTGCATCTCAGGGCTGAAGGTCAGGAAGGCAGGTAGCAGAGCAAACCCAATCTGGGAGATGATTCGCGGGTCATGGCGATGGGTGTGCAGCAAGAACCTCGCCACGTCGAGGACGGCAAATTGCAGGGAGTTTGGAGGTCGGGATGGTCGGGGTGCAGCTATTTTGAAGCGACAATCCTCGGCAATTACGGATGCAAGAATGGAAATACATTGGGACAGTAGTTGTGGGGCGCGGACGACACCTTCGGAATCGCCGAAGCCTACGGAGGGTGAACGGGAGCGTGAGTTTCGTCCCACCGATAGACTTCTTCGACGCATAAAGGAATCCTTGATCTTCTCACTATTGCTCCGCTGCGTTTGTGGTGCGCTGATGAACACCATGAGTCGCGGAATGCGTATTTGGCCATGTATGAGCTCACCTGTCGTAGAAGATATCCCAACTATGCGCTATGGACAGCACGAGAACGTCCTTGAGCTGGTTCATAAGATCTAGGGTGGTGTCAGTGCTGAACACTTCGATATCTTCCTCCTCCGAGTCCGTGTCGTCCTGAGGGACGGGTTGGTGGGTCCGGCGGGTAGGCAAGGTTTTTGTGTACTTGACCGCGCCTCGCATTGACTTGAAGACGGAACCGTTACTCTTCTCGGCTGGTCCAGAGCCAAAAACAAGGGTGGAGAGAAGCGGAGGAGGGACTGCCCTGCTCTGCAGTTGAGAAAGGATATGAGCAAGTAGCTTGCGAGACTCGTTGCGCGCGCGAGCCATGCCAGGAGGGACGGAAGATTGCTTCTGCGTGGATGGCCCTGCATCTGGAGCGACGTCTCGTGTGCCAGAAATGCGGAAGGACGGGAGGACGGTTTGGGAGATGCTACGAGCACGGTCGCGGGAGAATGTTCCAAAGGCAGATGAGCGAGGAGAGCTCGGGGAATGAGGGATAGGACCCGAGTTTATGGCGAGTGGTCCTACTGAGCTTGTGTCCACACGGAGAGTAGGCGTAGTAGGCGTGGTCATGATGAGAGAGAACTAAGTAGAGATCCTGCGTGATGCCGCGGAGAGACGTTCCAAGACCAGACGAGAGATTGTTTCAGCAAGAAAGCATTTCAGAAAGTTCAGCAGATGCAGAAGAAGAGCACTTTGACTAGGAGCCTTTGGAGAGGGCTGAGAAAGCACAGGCCGCGCTGGTCGCCGTCGTCACTGAGAGCAGTCGCGGACTCGGACCAGCAGCGGACCAGTACTGGCTTCCGAGTCCGGAGCAGCGCCGCCATTCGCCGCGTGAAGCAGGTGAGGCACGTGATGCGGCACAGCCACTCACGCGCCGTTCGCGACGAAATCGGGACTTCTGGCTTTGCTTTCTACTCTCTCTTGAGCTTGCTCGTTTTCCACTTGTCTCGAATGCACATCTTGCCCAATGCCCCGTAGAACTCAGGCCACTGCTACCCCAAAGAAACTTAGGCAGGGAAAGCTCGACGTCTTCCTCTCCAGCTCTCCCGGTCATCAGTCATCCCCCACAAGGCCTCAAACGCGTCGCAGCAAGCGGAAGGCGAAGGCGACAGACGTAGATGAGAATGAAGCTGGACCACCACATGCACATGCTAACGCGGACGCGGATGCGGAAGGGAGCCAGAGCAGCGACGCAGGTGCCATCCGCTTCGAACCCCAGGCCGTAGTGGTTACCAGCAGCGAGGACGAGGGCGACCTTCCCTTACGCCCGACCTTTTCAAGCAAAGGAAAGGGGCGCGTAAAGAGGGCGCATAGCATTGAGTCGGCCTCAACCCCATCTTCGGAAGGTGAGGAGGAGCGAGAAGTGTACGTGCGAAAGGGAAAGCGGGCGAGCAAGAAATCGGCTGCTGCGGTACTTGACTCGGACGAAGAGGATGAACTCCGACCAGTGAAGAAGCGCAAGTTGGTCAAGGGCAAACGGCCACTGACACCTGAGGAGGATGACCTCGTGAACGAGGTGGATGAATACAGTATGCTCGTCTAATTCTTATGCGTGCACCCTCCGGTGACCTGATGCGGCTGTATCAGGGATTATTGACTCGCGACTTCGGACGCGAGATAAACGTTCAGCCTTTCAGAAGAACTTGGAGAAGCTCAGGCGTAAGCATTCCCTTGACTACGTCTCTCCTCCTTCTCTAACAGTGTGCCGAGTAGGCAAGAAGCGTGGAGAGACCATCCAGTCAGAGGACGAAGAGGACGAAGAGGAAGAGGTTGCTCCCTTTGCGGGTGCTAGACCCGACAACGATGCCGAGGACTCAACCGGCGAAGAAGATGTGGAAGAGGATGAGGATACATTCATCGTGGAGGACGACTCTGCTCAGGTCATTGATCTCCCCGCGGAATTTAGCATGGGCACATACCAGGACCTTCTCCATCACTTCAAGATCGTCTGCCAGATGTTCGTTCATATTCTCGTCCACGACCCGGATGACAGAGAAGAGGCAGGAAACAAGCTCCAAGAGAGTGCGTATACCCTTTGGTGCCTGTTACTTGGCAAACTCATCCTTAGTACTACGAACAGATCAGTACTTCTCTGTGCCTTTAAAGATCGCGCGGAGAAAGCTGTCGGGGATGCGTGACTCATTGGTCGCAGGGTCGACATGGAAGCCAAGGTTCCGCAAGGCCCTCGACACGTACCCAAACTTTGAATCGCATCATCTTGAGTTTACAGTCCTGGGATGTGACGCCTGCAACCTGGGTGGTCGCAAGTCGACCATCCAAGGCAGGCTCAGTGGAGAACCATACGACCCGGAGACATATGAGGTCAGTGCGGGATCTGCAGGCACTGTCGAGTCACAATCTGAAGCATGTCATTAGAACATCGCAGACGAACCCAGCTCTGATGAGGAAGAGGAATCTAGAGAAGTGAAGAAAGAGTTCGACTTGGGTCGGTTCTGCGCCAAGAGAACCCGCACGTATCATCGATTCACCCACTGGGAGGTACGCAGCTACCTCACCTGCCCTACTCACAACTAGCACTAACTGATGGATATCGCGCAGTATCACCTGTTCCATGCCTTACGAGATGAGGTGGAGAGTCTGAAGCCTGGCCAAGAAGAACGCAGCTTCGTGCGCGTGGCATATGCGAAGGGGAAGCAGCCCCCCGCGGACCTCAGCGACGCAGACGCGATCATGGATTGGCTTGACGAACGTCAGGTCATCAACATTCAATGGCAGGAGATCAAGACGATGATGGAGGATGCACGGCACCTCGAGGTCAAGGGTGCGAAGGGGGACGACTTGGATTCGGATTAATGGAGCTTGTACGCTATGTTGATGTTTTGCATATTGGATTACGTTCCCTTGCGACGAGGAATGGAATGGTGCTAAGCGTGTCAAGAAATTTATTGCCGCATGCTTGAACCTAAGCTGACTACCAAATTCTCTCCGACCTCATCAAGCAGGAGATCCTTGACACTGACTTCTTGTTCAATAGCCCATTCGTATGCATCTAGGAGCACAGCGTCTGTTAGAGGAATGAAGTGAGAAGCCAGAACCTTGATGATATTGCCGACACGAGATATTGCGGCTCGTGTCGCATCGTCGATATCCTGTGGGCTCGTTCATAAAGGTTCACCTCGAATTACGTTGGTGTTGCTCACGTCGTTTCTATTCGAATACACCGCTTCCGCGTCGAAACCTTCTTCGCCCTCCTGCTCGCTCTGTTTGACGTGCTTGCTGACCCAGATGTAACCATTGAGTCCGAGGATGAGATCCACTCCGCAGGGTAAAGAGACGAAGTGCGACTTCAGTCGACGAATCAGGATAGGCGGGACAGCCACTAGTTGTCCGTTTCGAAGCTAGGCAGAGGAAAGACTGTGAGTATATGCGCACGCTTGTCCATTGAAACGGCGTGCGAACCTTGCCGTACCGCAGTGAACGCGTGTGGAGGGACATGACACCGTCAGAGAAGAAGGCTTGCACCTCAGCAACAAGCAGGTCTCCCTCCTCGAAGAAAGTTCGCATTTGAAGCTCATCACTCTCGACTTTTCTACGCTAAAAGAGCATGAGGACGCGGCGTATAAATGAATTGGATGACACGCACCTGAACGCCTCCGGGAAGGTTCACAGAGGACAGCATGAGAACGGCATCTTGGCGGGAGTTCGCATCCACCTTCCATCGACGCGGTTGGACCTGTGCTACCTGAGCGGCGAGAACGAGTCCCAGACTCGACATTCACGCACCTCTGTAATCCGCCCGACTACCAGGTCGCCGACTTCGGGGCTATATCTAGAGTTGCGCGAGGATGAGGAGCTGGCGGCATGATGACGCAATGTGTATACCTGCTGCGTACCGCGCGCACCGTGATGAGCTTGTTCACGCGTTCCACGGTCCCGGAAACAGAAGCAATGACCTGCTCGTTGTCTACGTAAGTTCCGTGGCCTCTGCATGAGGTGAGCACTCGGCGCCCGCGGAAGAAAAAAAGAAACATGCTCACCGCATGAAAGCATGTGAAGAGGTTATGGACTCCCCGGGACCGGTTATCCTCTGCACCCCTTCGTCGTCGAAGTCATCTTCGTCAAGATCCATGTATATATCATCTTCAACGACCGGATGGTGTCTCGTGCTTGCGAAGCTCCCAGATGCCTCTGAAGTTGAAGGGAAAGACGCAAATGAGATCATTTAAACAGGCTCGACTGATCGACGGCGAAGACTTGTTGTGGAAATGGAGTCAAGCCAAGAAGAGTCTCTCTTGGCGGATAACCAGGAGTATGGATAGACAGTGGCTTGGGCCCTGACGATGAGATGGAGGAGGGAAGCTCGAGAGACGAAAAGCCGGGCCGAGCCTGGCAAGCTGCACAGATCGGAATCTTGCGCCTCATGCAGGCGCCTATCTCCGCCACCACAGGGCCACAAAGCCTCAACTCGGACGCGTCTTGCGCTGCTCCGCGACCGTCTCTTGCAACGACTGGGCTCACCGCTATGGCGCACTACCCCTACTCAGCTCCTGGAACGACATATCCTTACACATACCACCCGCAGACTCCTGGCACCTACGCTCCGCATCCACAGCAGTCAGGAGCATACCCAACCACTTCATACCAGACATATGCCCCTCCGACGGCAGTGACAAGCTATGGAGCTGCCTGGCCTTACCATGGCTACAGCTATTATACGCAGCAACACCAGCAGCAGCAGACACAACCCATTGCGCCAAAACCCGTGACAACGGCAGGCACAACAGCAGCACAAGCCTCGACGTCCACGCCAGTCGCCACTACGCCTGCCATTACTTCATCCACTGCGCCTCGTCCCTCCGTTCCATCATCTTACACATTCACGTCGTACAACCGAGACCCGTCGTTGTATGGGAGGAGTACACGGAAGGGCTCCAATTACAGGGGGTTGTTCACAAAAGAATGTACGTGTTCTGCCCATTGTGTCTAGGCGTCGTCATAACCCGGTTCCTGCTCCCAGTGCGGAACCTGATGTACGGGTTTGGAGACGACCGCAATCCCGCAAGCGACTCGGTGAACGTCATGGAGGAGATCCTCATCGAGTACATCATAGACGTCGTACGTTTCACGCTTACTCTCGGTAGTGTGTTCCTCGACTGACAGAGAACGACGTAGTGTCAAGTTGCGTCAGGAGGCGGCAAGAAATCTCGCTTGTCCATTGAGGACCTACGTCGCGCGCTGGCTCGTCTGCCGGATGCGAAGAAACTCGCGCGTATGGAGGAGCTGTTGTTCATGCAGGAAGACATCAAGCGGGCACGCGCGCAGTTCGATGAGCCCGACATGCATCCTGCAGGTTCAAATTTGTAGTCTTGACAACTTGAGTTTTCCGTACATGTATCACGACGGTTGTGTGTATTTGTAGAGTTCCACAATGGATTTCAGAACATGTAAATTCATGGACCGCTTTAAACTTGTAAGCGGTTTGATCTGGTACAGACAAACATGAGTGTGCATTTTGTGATACCTGAAAGTATTGAATGAGGTCGTAGAAAGCTTTCATTCTTGCATGGCATCGTCACCGCCGCCTCCTTCACCGTCTGCGGGCTCCTCGGATCCTTCATTCCCGTGTCCTCGTAGTGCGGCACCTAGAGCTAGTGTGAGAACGATACGCGTGTATCCTGAATAAATGGCGCGTACCACCACTTTGTGATAGGGGTTTCGCATGCTTGCGAAGCCACTCCTCAGATTCCCAGACTGTGGGCGAGTCAGCATCGTCGGTGAAACTTTGGGAAGTCGGAGACACGGACTTGCTCTGTTGCCAGCTGCCTGAGTGGGGCCTTTCATGGGACGTGCGAGGTTCACCCTGAGGACGCGGCCATTAAGTTCGTTGAGGTCCATGTTGTCAATGGCATCCTGAGCGTCGGCGGGAGACGCATAGGTAACGAATGCGAATCCTCGGTGTTTCGTCTCTGCAAGCATATGGCATGGCCATATAAATGCGTCAGCGCGAAGATAGTGAGTGTACTATTAAAAGGCACGAACCGTTGGGATTGGAGGGGTTAGTGGGGGCTGGCGGGAGTTGTACTTCGATGACATCGCCTGGGACGAAGACATGAGAACTCGGCGTGTACGGAAGGAGACGTGGCGGTCACCGAAGGTGGCGAAGTTCTCGAGGATGACGGACTGGTCGACGTCGTCGCCGATTCCGCCGATGAAGATGGTTTTCCTGGTCTTTGTGCCTTCTTCCATGGAGAGCCCGAGAGGTTCAGTCGCTCAACAGGCCAAGTGCCACATAGCCGAGGTTCCCACGCATCTGACGGACGCGGTTCGGAGGCGGCCCGGCGAGGCGGTCACTGCATTGCGTCACGGTTTGAGCATTGGATGGACACCACAGCCCAAGACTCGGCCAGCGATTTGAGCTTGGTGCGTCTTGGAGCGTCCGTTTGCCAGCGCGGCGATGAGCATGTTTCTCTGCTATGCAGCGTGCCTTTTACAGCCTCTTGCTACCATCTCCTCCTCTAGTCTTTCCCTAAAATAGGCCGCGAATCCCTCGGTATCGCGGTTTCGGTGTGAGCGATCTTCCTCAATACTGCATCCCTCCGTACATGAACCGCCAACGTGTCACTGCCCGGCCAACGCGACAACAATCTGCCAACACAACCTTACCCGCTGTCTTCCGTCCCAGCAGGCCCATTCAGTTCTCGGTCAGTCTCCGCCCTCTCGTGACCTCCCTTCCACCCTCGGCCACAGGCTCCTTCGCCTTATCTGGTATATCATTCGTGTCTTCCACAGCGCCCTGCCCCCCAGCGCCGGCTGACATGCGATGGTCGCGCTACCTGCTTGCCTCATCTTGATAGCCATATCTCCGTTTCGGCGTGAAGACTCCCTTGCCTCCCTCGGCCTTTTATTTCCAGCCCCAGCCACCCGCTGCAGTTCGCCGAAGTCCCAGGTGCGCCATCACAGCCAATGTCCACTTTGGGCAGCCCGTTCCCTCCCCTAGGCGTCCCTCTGCAAGCATGTACATTAACATAAGAGCGCTGCTCACGGGCTTCGTACCTCGCCTGAGCATCGCTCCCTCATTGTCGGTCTCCCCGCAAGACGAACCCCGGTTCCTCGCTGGACTCCGTTAGTGACACGTACATGTCCCATGTCAGCAGCCTCTTCCTCCTCGCACACTCCCCGTTCTTCCCCACCACGGAGAACCTCAGCCAGCGACGATGATGCCGACTCAGACGATGAGTCGCTGTCATGCAGGTCCTCGATAGACGATGAGGCCGTCAACACTCGCGTCTCGCCAAACTGGTATTCCTATAGGTGCATCATCGCTTCTCGGGGCTTCCGTCTGGACACATGCAAGGATGTCAAGGAATGGTATCACCAATACTGGGAGACCCAGGCGTCCGAGGGCCGCATCGTCACCAAAGACCTTCCCGGGTACCTTCGCGCTTGTCGTGGCCAGGACGAGGACGAACTGTGCCGAGACGCCGGACTCGTAAGTGGTCTCCACGATGAGGTTCTTAGAAGTCGATTCAAATGGGGGTTAACCGGCCTTTCCGTTTAGCCTGACTGTCTATTTCGAGGGACGCAATGTTCCACAGGCGTAAAGGTAGTCATAAAGGCCGTCCACCTGAATAGCCGCGAGTACGACGTCATTCGGCAGCTTTCATGCCCGGCGCTGCGGAACCATCCCATGAACCATTGTATACGTGAGTACGCTTATCTTCGTTCGCAGGGAGTCAAGCGTATTGATGTATATGCTAGCTGTATTAGATCTAGTCGAGGTATCTAAAGACGAGGTGGCATTCATCGTCATGGAAGAATGGCCGGCACCATTGACCACGGCTGTTCCAACTAACCTCGGAGAATACCTCAATTTTCTGCGTCATTGCATTGAGGTGGGTGGGCTTACCTTCTGCGGTAAGATGCAACTGACTTGCGCACCCCAGCATATCGCCTTCATGCACATTCACCACATCGCTCACCTCGACATCTCACCACGGAATATCGTCACAGACTTCTGTGGCCACTATGCATGTATCGACTACGAATGTAGCATGCGTTTTGACAGCACTCCAGAGCCCCGAATATGCCACGCACGAATAGCTGAACCCCCTCCAGAGATGGAACGAGGTGAACCTAGTGACCCATACAAGGTAGACGTGTTCGGGCTGGGCGTAATGATGCTACGAACCATGAAGGTAAGAGAAGACTACTGTTTTCTGCATTTGGACCGCTATTGAAGGCCTGGAGTAGTTTGCTGGCTATAACATCCCGGAGCTATCCCTTCTCATCAAGTCAATGATTGGTCACAAATTTGAGCCACGACCATCTGCTCAACAGGTCCTTTTCGCGTTCAACGCCACGATCTCACAGATGTGTCCTTCCAGGCTGGCCTGCGAACCTGCCCTCAATGACTTCCATCATCTATAGAGTCTCTCTCCCTCAATCTGATACCTTGAGACGCTTAATTATGGACGTAATCGTATAATGTATTTACATCCTTCCTGCGTTCGCTTTCTCCCGGATAACAATGTAGAATAGGATCCATATGACTTGTAGTTTGTCGCTTACTTATACCACCCTGGTCACCTCGAGCGAGTCGTGGATTGTCGGTTATGACTATGTAAGATATTGGGCATCGCGTGAGCGGAGGGGCAGGAAGATAGCGAGGCTTCTTGTATCCGCCGTCGCATTGAGGAGCATTGGTTCCCGGGCGATGTGAGATATCGATGCTTCAACATGGGGACAAACCCTCAACTTGCTGAGCTGGTGGTAGAAAGTGCACATGTACAGAAAACACGTCGACAAAAACGTATTCCACACCTCGCTCAAATGAATTCCACCCACAAAAAATCCGTCCGATCTGCGACAAAGAGGTGTAAGATCCGCGATTATTAGGGGTAAATATGAGCAATAATACAGTACAAACCCAGGCGGAGACGAGCGAAGGCGGCTAGTGAGGATCTGCCTGACCGTCCTCTGCCGTTGCAGAGGTCTCCTCCAACCGACGTCGCTTCCGCTCTAGATACCGCTCCTTCGCACTCCTCACTGATGCCTCATCGTTCCTCTTTGCCACCACCCTGTTCCTGCTCTCCTGCTCCTCCCGTTCCTGCTCCGACCGTAATCGTTGTTTCTCCTCTTCCATCTGTCTCTGCATCTCCCTTGCGCGTCGTTCGTTGATCTCTCGGCGGCTTGCGGCCGTCCCCACAGCACGGTGCGTGTCCACCTGCTCTTCCCCATCCTTGTTCTTCTTGTGCAGCTGGAGGCCCGCTTTCCGGGTGTTGGGCATTGAGAGATTCAGACCGGCAGAAAGCAGTTCACGCTTGTCGACGATCTGGTTGTCGTCGTTGAGCTCGACGTCCTTCCCTTGCTCGCGCGCGATGCGCGCCAGCTCGACGTCCGACCTGGGGGTGAAATCCGGCGGCTTTGTGATGGTGAGGTTGGGCCCGCCTTGCGGGCCTATTGTCGGTTTGGACTCGGCAGCGGCGACCGTTTCCTCGTGCTTCTGCTCGGACTCCTCTAGCAGTTTGCGGTAGAAGTGTGCCATGCCAGTTCCGACGGTCTTGCTATTCTTCTTCTTTTCCTCCTCTACGACGGCACGTTAGAAAGGGCCTTCTGCAGGACACCTGCAGTTGTATTGGCGTACCGTCACGTTGTCGCTCTTCCTCTTCTGCTCGTCGTAGTTCCTCCATTTGATCTTTGTACGCTTGCGTCACGAAGGACTCCTTGTCCTTGAACTCGTCGCCTTCAAGCTCTCGCTCGCGTTGTATCATCTTCTCTTCCGCCCTCAAGTGGTCGAGTCGCCGTGTAGCTGCGGACGCGAGCAGCCCACTAATGTACTTCGGCTGCGAAGCTCTTCAGTATATCAGCGCTCGCAGGAAAAAGGATCACAGCTCTCAGGAAAGGGACACTCACCTTTCGCTCCTTCGCATCGGCTTCCTTTGCCTCCTTCTGCTTGAGCTTCGTCTGTTGCATCTTGTCCCACACCTCGTCGTACTCGAACACCGTCGCGTCCACCTTCTTCTCGGCCTCTAGCTTCTTCTTCATCGACTTTGACATCTCCACGCTTTGCGCAATGAACTGTTTATTCGCTGCGACCTTCCCGTTGGCACCGGTGGCCGTCGGGGCTGCGTCTACGGGTTCATCGTCGTCCAGGGCAGCGAACGCAGCAGTTCGCTTGAGAGATGGCGCGTCGCCTACGGGCTTCGCTGTGGATTTGCCTTTGAGAGAGAATGAAACCTTCATGGACAAGGAGAAAGGTTGAATCGAGGGACGTGGACGGTGGAAGTGGTGGACAAGTTGTGTCCAAGGAAGCGCCCATCCAAGTGAGCGTTTGGTCGCGGTGCATTACGCGTAGGCGCTCAATACTACTTTCTTCTCTACTTCATCATGGCGCAGGCAAATTTCGACCGCAGACGTATAAATGGGCCTGATGAGAGTTTTCAGCCAATATTTGACTCCGACGAAGAAGAGGAATCAAGATGGAAGCCTGGAAACCCTAGGAGAGGACGGGCAGCGCACGAGATTCGACCAATCTGTATGCTCTCATCTTTGCGACCATCTTGATATCTGACTCACCCCCACCCGTTCATATGTGCGAAAGTCTTGAATGCGGGCCTCATAAACCAAGCGAACGGATCCGCATACATTGAGACTGAGAAAACAAAGATTGCGTGTGCGGTGTGAGTGAGTTCTCCGCCGTTTCGTCTCTGGCTCTGGTGCTTGAACGTGCCCTGATGTGTAGGTATGGGCC
>VJXU01000102.1:7889-43230 GCA_008694245.1 Ganoderma sp. BRIUMSc
GATCGTCCTCGACACCGCATTCATCAAGAAAAGGTCGGCCTCCAGCGCCTGGCTCTCGGCCACCCGCTTTCGAAGGGCACATCTGCCTGCCCTAAACACGGGCGCTTGTGCTGTGCTTGTCGCGACCACCCGCGACCGTCTCAATTTTCCGTAACGACGACATCGGCCTCGACGCTCTTTACCTCCCTCAGGTCTCAGCGACTTACTTGCTCTTTGTTTTTGTCTCAGGCTCTCAGTTCTTGGCCTATGTTGTCTTCTGTATGGTTTTCTATCCCTGGTGAACTTGCTCTCGGTGGCTACCGGTCTGCGCTAGCTTGGGTCTTGGTCACTGAGCTACTTGAGGCGGCAATCTGCTGGGGCGAAGGCATGCTAGGTGGAGCTTGACCAATGTAGGTCAACACAACAGAGGTAAGCACTCCTTCGTGTTCCGGATATCTCGTTCTCTACCCAACGTCGAGCTCTGGGTGCGTAGCCATCAGTTGGGCCTCGCCCGGAGACAGTACTTCCAAGGTGAGTCCCTTCCGTGAGTTAGTGTCATTCCCGGGCAGCAGTTTGGGGCCTTGTCGTTGTGAACCTCCTATCTCTGCCTTGGTAATTCTGACGGTGAGTCGCTTTGGCACGTTTTCCATTAGCCCGGCCGTTCTCTCGGGTCTCCGATGCATTTAACGCCTATGGTGCCGGTACGCAGCCAGCTCTCAACTCCTCACGTACTTACTGCTTTTTATTGGTCACCATGGCCCCAGGACGTGACCCGCCCATCGCCGCGAGCCTGTTACAGCGTGGCGTTGTCCCGACCTCGTTGGTCTCGGGTGTTTCGGAGCATTATATACTTTTTGTAACAAGTAGCTAATCACAATATAACGTGTTGATTAGCACCAACAACGAGCAGCGAATGCGGGTATCAGTGCTCCGGGCAACAATTACGAAGAAAATTAGGGAAAGTCACGGCATTTCCGTTTGGGACCATATGGTGAAAATCGATAAATTGTGGCTTACTTTCAACCGCGATATCACCAGCCATAATGGGGGAAATCGCCCGGCGCTCAAATGCCCGAACTGGTGACTACATCACAATTTTGTCTCGGTTTTCCACCATTTCCGCATGGTGATCTAGGTCTCACTTTTCACCCGGACCCGGGCGCACAGTGAGCAGCCTAGCAGACAAAAATCGCAAAAATACACGAAGGACAGCAGGTTTCGCGCCCTGACGAGAAACAACTCCGAACAATAGCAGGTAACTCGCACCAGAATGTACGGGTACCATCTAATGTAGCGGCATCTTGTCCATCAGGATATACAGAGCGGTGGCACGAGCAAAATGAAACACAGCGCAGCAGCAAGGCGACGCAAGCAGTAGCGACAGCACGGAGACAAATACGACAAAACAATGACAATGGAATGGAACAGACCCTACATGACCACGCACTGGTCTCTCCGTCTCTTCTTGCTCTTCGGCTCTCCAGTGGGGTACTTCTTCCCCATCAGCGTGAGCAGCTCTTCAAATACTTCGCTGATGTGCCATCCGTTCTTCGCCGAGGTCTCGTAGAACGACACGCCCCATTTCATGGCTAGTTCGTGTATCGTCTCGCTCGAGACTTCCCGCTCCCCTCTCTGCGTTCCAGGAAAGCACATCACAACCCGCGTGAGTGCGTGGATCTCATGTTTGTAAAACGAGACAAGCACTCACTAGGTCCATCTTGGTCCCTACTACGACGATGGGGATGTTCTGAGGAAGACGACACATCGGATTAGCACCGCGCTGGCACGCTAAATAATAGCATGGAGCACACCTCGTCGCCATCCTTAATTCTGTAGATCTCTTGCCGGATGTGGTCCACATCTTTCAAGGTGGCTTCCTGAGTCAAACTGTAGGAGGACGAGAAGCGCGTTCAGAGTCTGAATGCTCCACCTTTCCTCTGAAGCCAGTCGGGTTGCCCTGACCTGAACACCAATACGAATCCGATTCCCTTCTGTCTCTCAGTAGTCAGTCACTGGACCTCTCATCGACCTCTGACGCAGCACACACCTGAATGTAACTTTCATTGATCCCCGTGAACTGCTCTACTCCCGCAGTGTCTACGACGTGAAGCTGCAATATAGTGTACCCAACGCACGCCGCACGCCGCAGGGACAAATGAGGTTCCCACCGGACGGAAAGAAGCACAAGAGTTACGTACAATGATATCGCGCTTCCCCAGGAAATCGACGCTCAAGTCATACTCCTCTAGAAATCGCGCGACATGTCAGACCTATTCGATCTGTACATCGGACATCTTGGGAAGACGGGGAGACGTAAGACGCACCTTCGATGGTCGGGTCGTACTGCTCGAGGAAGACGTTCTTCCCATAACGCATTACGAGAGCGGACTTTCCGACACCTCCCGCTACATCCCGACCCCCGCACCCCACATTCCGTAAACGTCGACAATCGCATCCGATTTCGAAGTGACCCCAAAAGACAGATAGTCAGGAGACACGGGCTGGAATGTTTGATCACATGAGAGATGAACTCACCTCCCAGGACGACGGCGGTATACCTGTGGCCGCTGGTGCTCCCCGTGTAATTTTCGATATGCGTTACACGCGAGCGAGCGGTCGGTGTAAGGACAGGGGTAGGATTAGATGTGGATGTAGATGCAGACGAGGGTGTGGGGCGCCTCGGAGCAGAAGGAATCTGTCCGTCGCCGAGCATAGAGGCGGACGGGGTGTTGTCGAACTGGTTACTTAAGCGGGTGGAGATGGATGGGGAGACCTTGGTCCTCCGGATCCGGTGTGTGTGGAAGAACCTGCTGGAGTCGAAAGAGAGTGCCAGGGCTGGGCGGAGGCGAGGGGGAGTGCACCAAGGCAAGGTCAAGGTCGGAAGGGGTGTCAAGTGTGGGCTGTGAGGCGCCTTCAAGTAGATGTCCACGATGCACGGACTCGGAGGGATGGGGGCAGTCGTTGGCACGAGGTTGCGAAAAAGGGCGAGGGCGAGTGAGAAGTGATGAGGCCGAGAAGAGACTAGCGTAAGAGCGGACTGAGGCTATCGATCAGAATCGGCGGGAGACGGAGAAGGAGATGCGCGGGGACGAAGAGGAAGGGGAGAAAAGGAGTGACAAGAGTTGGAAGAAGGGGGAAGGAAAGACGGGAAATGGGAGGAGAGAACAGGGGCTGAAGGAATCGAGTCGGGAGGAGGAAAGTCGGAGGGCCCGCAGTCGAGAAGGAAAACTGGCGGGTGTTGGAGCCTGGCGAGATCTGCGAGCGGGGCTAATTGCTAGCGGCGCGCCAGGGACTGTTCGGGGGAGAGATATCGGATAAGTCTGCGATTCGCGAATGGGACTCTGGTGCGCGGCCCTGCAGATGGCGACGGTCTCGTCAGAACACGCTCGTCATTCCATCCACCCACCCGTGCGTTCATGCGTCCCTGCAGGTCTCCAGCGATGTCTGCGGCGTCGGGTGCGTTCATTCCAGCGGTTGTCGACTTTGAGGCTCTTCACACACATGCACGGTCCCCGATAATAGCTGGTAAATTGACTGAGTGCGTCGTGGAATGAGAGTTCTGGCCGAGGACGAGTCGCCCGCGACGACGCATCCGTGAGCGCCCCGCAAAATTCCCCGTTTCGGCCATGAGCCCCACGTGCCTCCCACGTGTCCACAGGCGCTTCTACCCTCAGCCTCGGCACGCGAGTCTGCCAGAGAGTCGCGTCCAGGTCGCGTTCAAGTCCACACTCGCGACGTTGAGCATGGTCCGCCCACGCGTCTTCTTCGATGTCTCCATCGACGACCAGCCGTCCGGCAGGTACGCATTCCCCACACCTCATCCCGCTCACCTGTCTTACCACCCAACGTGCCAGGATCATCTTCGAGCTCTTCAATGACTCTGCCCCCAAAACCTGCGAAAAGTCTGTGCTACCAACCTCTCCACCTCATCCCCACTGTCGCTGATGTCCCTTACAACAGCTTCCGTGCCCTCTGCACAGGCGAGAAGGGTCTCTCGCCCATCTCAGAGCGCCCACTCTACTACAAGAACAGCATCGTTCATCGTTCAATTAAGGGCTTCATGATCCAGGCCGGAGGTGAGCTCGCCTTCCTCATTCAAATCCCCCAACCATCGTGACATCCTCGTCTGCGTTGTCATCTCTTCTGTGCCCCTTATCGCCGTCCAATATCACAAGATTTCACCAAGCGTAACGGCACCGGTGGAGAGTCCATCTACGGAGGGCCTTTCCCTGACGAAGACCTCACCCGCCCCCTCGATTCTGAAGGGTGCGTGTCCTCTCTCTATTCTTTCTTTTTCGTTCACACCCCTTAATGCCGCGTCCCGTCCCCAGACTGCTCTGTATGGCGAACAAGGGTCCGAATACGAACAACTCCCAGTTCTTCATCACTCTCCGGGACTGCCCCCACCTCAACGGTAAATCCACGTCTTCCCTGTCGTCTCCCTCGCGACCGTGCACTCAAATCGACGGCTGACGCCGCCCTCCCGTTTCCTCTCTTCACCTGCCACGCGTCTGTCCCTATATGCGTCGTGTTCCCAGGAAAACACGTCGTCTTCGGACGCGTCATCCGCGGTTACGAAGTTGCAGAGCGCATCGCAGAGGTCCCGACAGACGAGAAGGACCGGCCGCGCCTGCCCGTCGTGATTTCCAACTCTGGGGAGCTCATGCTTCGCGCTCAGGTCCAGCAGGTCACGAAGGCTAAAGGTGAGTTTTGCTTCGTCAGCCTTACCGGCTTCATCAAGCTCGTGTCAGCTTACCATTCGGTGACCCACTTATACAGCCGAGTCAGAGTCAGAGCCAAGCGACAGGGAATCGGAGGATGAGTCGCGGCGGCACACGAAGAAACGCCGCCATAGCTCAAGGTCGCCGTCGAGGGACCCTGCAAGGTCTCAATCCAGGTCGCCGCTGCCATCGGGCGACTCAGAGGACGATCGCAAACAGCGGCGCTCGTCTAAGAAGAACAAGGAGAAGAAGAGGAAAGACAAGAGCAAGAAACACAAGCGGTCACACTCGGAGTCCCGCCCACGTACGCCGGATGGGGAGCCGGTAAGCGAGACGGAGTCGCAATACGACGCACGGTTGGAGCGGGAGGAGAATGAGCGGATAGAGGCAGCTCGGAAAAGGGAGCTTGAACGGGTGGCGCGGCGATTGAAGGAGGAAGAGGAAAGGCGTTCGCGCGATAGCGGGGGCGTGCGGTTCAAGGGTCGGGGACGGATGAAGTATGTTGACCCCGAGCTGGAGCGGGACGGGCGGCGATGACGGGCAGGCGAAGGAGGAGAAGTGCTTGTAGTATGTGACTATTTGGTTGGTTGACAGGTTGAAAAGGCTGATTAGGATTCATGGATGTTGTTTTACGAGTCTATGGTTCCCGAGCTTGGACTATTCAGGCAATCTTTTGGGCACAGCGAAGGAGACAGGTACGACCAGCACACGGCTCGCTCAGCGACCGATCTGCCTCGCAGGGATCGGGGTGAGCGGGCTCAGAGAGCATCGTGCTGAGCGAGCTGGGAGCTTGTGAGCAGCGTGTCAGGTATACATATCCGACCGTGTTCGAGGCGTTCATCGATCCGCGGCCCGGGTCTATAGACTCTTCGACCCATCTTGAAGGTGTGGAGTTTCGCCGGGGAACTCGAGAATCCGAACCCCGACCCTCTGCCGTAGAGCCGTGTCGCCCGGACCCGAATCGCAAACATGAAGCCAAGCCACGTTCTCTTCTGCCGCCGCCGGGGGCTCCCCAGCGAGGTCTGCTGAGTGAGCTGGGGTGGTCGAGATCGTATCGCCGAAGGGCCGACAGAAAACGTCCGAGAGCTGTCCTCCTCAGCTTTACGAGACCGACCTCGCTCGAGAGCGCACATGGCCACATTGGACGAGCCCCTTCGACGGCTTATTGAACGGCAGAGCTTCGCAAGGCGGACGTCTTCCCACACTGAAGCCACTCTGCACAAGACTGCACGCGATGCGGACGGCTCAAGTGACCACTCGCCGACGTGGCGAAGACGCTCCTCCGCTCTCTGCAAACCGCGAGCATGCATCCAACATGCATCAATGGCTTATCCTCTCTACCCCGGCAAATCAACTGCTTCGAGTCCTCCCACTCCACCGCTCCCCGTGCCGTCCAATCGCCCTACTCTATTTGTTTGCACGGCGTCTGCACGGTGATTCCGCTTCCCATTCCTCGCTGGGCACACAGACGCCCGTTCAAGCTTAGCTCCATGGTGCTTCCGGTTCTCCGGCTTCCACTCTTCGAACATACCCACACTATCCAAAGATTTTTCGAGGCACAGAAACCCAGAATGAAGCTTGTTCGACAACCACCCACTCGTTCCGCCTCCCTCTTTAATTCGCGCTCTCTCCCTCTCCTACCCTCCGTCTCTAGTCCCTCCCCTGGACCCCAGATCCTCCAAGCGCTCTTTTCCACGCGTGCTCTCGGTGTCGAGGATCCCTTCGCCCGCAATGGTCAATCCTGCTGTCCCCGTAATGGGTGGCCTCTTGATTGAGGTCTTCGTCGCATGCATGTACGTCTCTTCCCTCTGCCCATTGTCACATCCAGTCTTCTCATCATGTCACTTTTCTAGCCTGTATGGGATCACCACTCTCCAAACATTAATCTACTACCAGAAGTATCCAAACGACCGGCCCTTGCTCAAATCCTTGGTACATATCAATTCAGCCTGCATGAGCTTTCTCTCTAATTGGATCCCGTATACAGGTTGCGACTGTATGGTCAGTTGGCGCGCTGCTATCTAATTTCTCTCAAATTTAGCTAAATTACGATCAGGGTATTGGAGACAGCACACACTGCGTTCTGTGTCCAGTTCATTTACGACTATCTCATCAATGGGTTCGGCAGCTTCTTCAACTTCCTCGATATCAACTGGTACGTCTCTTCTGCCCACCTGCCCCGAGCTCCCCGCTAACGGCTGCTGTCTAGGGGTATTGGCGTAAGTCGCTTCCCTAAGCCAACGTCATGAACGATAACTGATTTGGGTGTCGGCCAGGTTACGGTCATGTGCAGCGTGAGCTCCTCTTCCATTTCCTCCCCAGGCATCCTTGGTTGACACTTTTCGCTAGGCGAGCATTGCCCTATGCGTACAAGGGTATGCTGTCGCTCACCCTTGCAACATTCTAACCTCGTTTTTGCTCACACCATGATTCTCTCCAGATACTATACATGGAGGGTCTGGATCGGTGCGTAGATCCCGTTCTCTTTCCCACAGTCGAAAATCCAGCAGCGACTGAGGGTGGATCGTCGTTCTCTTGCCCAGTCAGTGGCAACTCGATCGTCTGGACGGGAATCATCGTAAGTCCGCCTCACTCTTCCCCTTGCCAAATTCGCTGTCCCTGACCTACACTTCCCAATCCCCGAAGGGCATGTTCGCGCTAGCCCGAGTAGGTTCGTGCCGAACTTCTGCTCCCCTCCTCCCCTCCCATCCGTGAAGACGCCCATTCTCACCGCAACTCATTTTGGGATTCGTAGGCTTCGGCATCGGTGCGTATACACTGTTCATTCATCTCGGCTCGATGCTCACATTTTGCTTCCCCGGCAGCCTCCTGTGCGCTGTGTTATGTCTACCCATCGTGGCCGGTCTTGCGTAACAGGAGATCATCCTTGGTAAGTCTTTCCAGGCCACTTTCCTATCAGCTGACCGCTGATGATTTTCCTTCAGGTCACCGTCAGCGGTGGTCTCGGCTCTGCCGCACTCGTCGACATTCTTGTTGCATTGACATTGACCATGTACCTCAAGCGTCGTCGGTCCTCCGGCAAATGGCACAAGTGCGCATGTATGGTCAACGTTCGCACTCCAGATCGCTGACTTCTTCGGTAAGGGAGTCGAACACAATGATTAACCGAATCCTCCTCTACGCCGTGAATACTGGAGCAATAACTTGGTGCGTTCATTGCCTCTATTTGGTCTGTATCCCGCCAGGTCCCCGGCTCACGCACCAGATATAGCTCGGCATCTATCCTCTGCGTTATATTGGTATGCACCTCTGTCCTCCGCCGACCACCCTATTGCGAAGGTCCCTGGTATCTGACCAACTCAACCTCCCTCCAGTTTACGGTCCAGAAGAACAGCTTAACGTTTCTCGGCCTGGTCGAGATTCAAGCGAAACGTATGTCCTTCCGCACCCGCGTCCTTGCTCTCGGTCCGCCATTCACTAACGATTCCACGTGCCCTTCCCCGTTTCCTGGCACAGTGTACTCAAACTCGTTCCTGGGATCTCTCAATGCACGCGGGCACATCCGCAGCAAGAGCGTCCGCACCTTCTCTTCTTCCGCCGCGTCCAACTTCCGCGTCGGCACTCCACGCGTACCTGTGGTGAGTCTCTCCCCTTCTCTCCACCCTTCGCCCCTTGTCGCCTTCTATCTGTTTTGTTTGATGTGTCATGCTTATTGTTATTGCATTTTACTGACCTCTGCGCGTCTTCCTTCGGGACCACAGCTGGAGGTGTACCAACACACCATCATCGAAGACGACCGCACGCCAAAGTCTCCGGACAGTGTACGTCGCCTCTTTTCTCCTCTTTGAGTCCTTGAGAAGGAAACCATTTTCCCGTTCACAGGCCCATTTCGACCTCAAGAGTCTGCGCTCCCCAACCGTCAGCCTTAAGTCACCTACCGACGCCGAGTTCCCTTGATGTACCCTTGTCCTCCCGACGCGCCCTACCCGCTAACTCTACTACGCACTGCCCACCCCTATCGTATTTGACTTGGTCTCTCAGGCGATACCCGTGACGTGGGAGTGCAGAACAATCAGAATCTTCGTCGTTGTTGCGGTACCTTACTGACCACTGTAGCTATGTATTCTTCATCTATGGAAGACGCTGGCGCGTCGTCCTCTGGCCCTCCTTCCCACATCTCTCGCCCCTCGCTCACCCCTCTCAGTCCCGCTGTAGTACTACATCGCCCCCACGTCTTGTATACCTTGCGATCTCCTGCGCTCTTTGTTGGGCCTTAGCTGCCACACATAGCGATCTGGTGTAATAGTCGTGTCGGATCCTTCGATCTCGGGTGTTGTCTCAATGGTCGTGACATAGAATGCAGTACATACGCACACAAGTTTGATTCGGGAAGTTATGCCTTGATCTCCAGCCTCGGCGGGTCTGTTCTCATCAGATGCAGAATCTCCGTCGAAAAGGCCACATGCATGGCAAGTGTCCCTGTTTGACACACCCTCCCCTCCCAACATAAGAATAGTATCATACCCCTGGCCCTGCGCCTCCGGGGGGAACGTGGATATCCTCTGAGGTGAGCGTCCTTCCTGTGTGCTTCGTGCTCCCCACAAGGCACAAAATCCCATCGGCACCTCTCCTCCCTTGAAAGCCGAGTAGCGTTGTGCCCCACGAAACCATGCCAAAATTTGTATACATACAGTACAATATCCCCCGTATCCGAAGAACCTTGGACGATTCATCCGGGTAGCACAATTGAAAGCTTCCGGCTCATTCAACGGCCGTGGTCACTGCGTCAGGTATCTCCGAGAAATGGGAGCCGTCTCGAGCTCGGGCGTAGGGGCCATTCCTTCGCTCACTCGTCCACAGAATCACACAGAGTGAAGTTCGCATAGAGCATGAACGCCATGCCGAGGGCGGTGGAAATAATTTAATCAGAGTAATGATAAATCGACAACATTCTTCAAGCGCATGTTCCATGTTCAACGCTCCTGGCGTAGAAGAAGCGGGTTCCACCCTTACATGGAGTTGTCGAGTTTCCTATTGACCTCACGCTTCGATGACGTCGTCATGCTCCCCATGAGGCCGTTTCCGTCGTCCGTGAGGGGGTTGGTGCATCTCGAAGTTTTCCTGGAAATCAGTATGGCTCCACTGAGCCCTAATTCTCGGCTCTCCGCTGCTCAGGAAAGATGCTACGACCTGGAATCTTCCTACATGTTAGCGACCGCGGACCAGCTCACTGCTCAGCCTACGTACCTGAGGAGCCGACCCCCGAACTGAGTTACAGTGGAGGCACACCGCGTGATTGAACACCAGAGTAGACTGCACGTCGAAAGAATCGATAGCTTCGCTCAGGCTCGACAGATACCGCCGCGTGTTCAACCTAGGGTGAGCCATGAAAAATATGTAAGATGGAGTCCAGGAAGCAACGCTGACAAAGACGGGCCAGACGCACAACGCAAGCACAGAATTTGCATACACTGTGCGGCGCACATAAGCAATCCAAGTCACCTAGGTGGATTGGAATCTGAGAAGGCGTACACTTTGTAACGATGATTCCCATCGCGAAATACACTAGATTTCCGGGCTTGATTAGAGCCTATAATAATTCGAATGTCAAGCGGTTTATTGCATGTGGACATTTCCTTGCGGCTCACAAATACGAAGGCAATCATGCCCACGATGCTATGCGGTGTCGACGCTATGAGACATCGGCAGTTCTCTTTCGACAGGGGGAGAACTACCTCGTTATAAGACCTAAGAGTTGCAACATAGGGTGTAAGAAATGTCTCAGCAACCGATGGGAGGGGTTCATACCTGTGTTGATAGTGTACACAACCAAGGTTTGGATCATGGAGTCAGTCCTGTACATCATGTCCTGGTCGATTCCCTCAACGCATAATCAATGACAATATTTACCTTGCTGCTCCTGTGCGGTTACGGAGAAGGAAGGCAACCAGAGTTCCGGCCAGGGTGAAATCAATGGTCATGTCTAGACCATAGTATACAGATACAACCCACTGTCGCGTCTTAGTGTTAGTAGAACGTTGATAGCCGATATACTAGACGCGACTCGCAGTTAGACTGGAGAAATCCTGGATCTAAAATACGATGAGCTATCAAATGCACTAGTACTGGGCAAACAGTCTTACCTGCCGATCCGTGAAAGCTTGCACGGCGACCACTGACCGTGAGTCAGCGTGATGTTCTGGAGAGCAATTGGGGAGATACCTACGAATAGCAAATCCTATTGAAAAACCATTGAGGATAGTTGGTGAAACTGCGAGGACCTTACTCACCTGTTTCTACTGCTAGCAACACAATCTACGTCAGAGGTAAGTCAAGAACACTTGATGTCTGTTCTTTGAAATACATACAGTGCCAATAACTATGAATCTGTGCCGACGATCGACTGTAGGATGATGAGTTTTGACTCGGATATCCAAGCACGAAGCACGAACCTAGCAATACCCGGCGAGCATAAAAACTGGATGTATCGAGAGGTCAGATATACACCAGCTGTCCCCGAGGGCATTTACCTTTGGCAGGCTAGGATAGTAATTGCCTAACGATAAATTGAATGCTAAGCACAGTCTCCAAGAACTTTGCATCCAGCTCACTGACAGAAGTTGGTGCAAGGAGCTACGCCGTAATTTAATAATCTTGGACAAGGGCTTCATATACCAAAGTACTACTTACTCTGAGCGACCTGAAACGACATCATGAGGTAATGATACAGTTGCCGGAACATGAGATCTTACAAGGTGTCGTCTGCGAGCGTCGCGGGATTAAAATAGTTGGCTACAAGGTGATAATAACTTGCGGGTGGCACATCAGCGGTTCGTGTCAGTGTTGTGTGGAGAGAAAAAGCAACACCTACCATAAGTGAATAGGGAGGACTGTGTTCGCTGTCTCTACAAGACTATGGATAGTCCCTTCTGTTTCAGCACCATAGAAGAAAGCTGAGGCGATGTGACTTGTCCGTACAATAATGTCACAACCTAGCAACAGTCATTAGCCTTCTGAGCATGGGTCCGCCGCTTTGCACAGACATACTAGGACCTTCAGGTGTGAAGGATCCCCAGGATAGAGGCGGAAATAGCGATAGGTCTGATGGATAATTAGGCCATACAAGCTGTGAGGAGTGTTAGCCGATGAAAGAACAAGACTCCTTGCTGATGACTTACACGAGACTGACGCAGCTGCCAAGGAAAAATGCGCCATACGAATCCGCCAAGGAAGGCACCTGTATGGAACTTGAAGGGCAGGTAGAATTAGTGGCCATAGATAGCAGACCAGTCTCTAGTGGGTAAGAGAGAGTAAACCATGGATACGATTGTGCTGAGTAGGCTTTATGAGGCGCACGACGCTGATCGACGTGCGGAGCGGATTCCCATGGTTGCGGGCCATGTCGAGTCGCAGTGTTGATGGATGATGATTGATTCATAACATTGACGATTAGGCGAGCGGAGCTTGCGACTGTGCATTTCCAAGTTTGGCACTGGCACGTAAGAACCATCAAATCCCACCTCAAGGACGACGATCTCAGCGTGGTGGAGGCTTGAACACACACTGCGTAGCTGGTACTACGCAGACTGTTGCTCGTAGTCTCCAGAACTCGAAGTTCGACTTTGAGGCTTGGCTAACCAACCGATGTGAGTTCACTACGAAGTGAAACCAACATAGCCAAGGACTTACAATGTGGTAGTACATAGTAGAGACGTGCTGATGAGAGGTCTCTTGAATGCCATAAGTATGGCCAAGCGCAGACAAACAGACACCGACGACCACTGACGATCCCGGAACAGGCGCCAGTCTTAGCTTCGTCAGCTACACAGCACGCCGCAGTCCTGCGATCCCGATCGATACTCAAGCTTAGGTACGGGCCAAGTAGCGCATCCCTCGTGGTCTACGGCGGCGGCGGGTATTTCCAACTCTCCGTCATCATGGTTACCACACAAACAGCGTCCGGGGAATCGAGGTCCGCAAGAGCGAGACAGGCTGATGATGTCAAAGTTTCGATACATCATCCGAGGAGGGAATCGGAATTAGTTAAAATAATGGTATGCGAAGAAACCAACAAAACACCCTGAAGGTCGTATTTTTGTCTAGCGCGTGTCCGACGCGCGCGCTAGTGGTCCCAGGACGAGGAGCAGTCATCCGCATCTTGACTTCTTACACGGCGTTGCCGTGCTTGATTTTGAGCTCAGCGTTTGGGAGCGTCGTGACTTCCGTGTCGCTTCCGCTGTTATTGTAGCGCATCTCGTTGTCTTGTAAATAGGTCCCGCTGCCGCCCGCTGCGCTCTCCTGAGAATCGCCGCTGGTCGGGAGAGACACTGCGACCTAGGATTCTCGTCCGTGTCAGCGAATACGCCGAAGGGATACTGAATTACTGCTTATTCTACGTACCTGAGCAACAGTACGTCGCTGAACCGTGCTGCAATGTGTGCACATCGCGTTGTTGAACATGATAGACTGCCCGTCCAGAGCATCCAGAGCGTCGTTCGAGAGGTATCGCCGCGTATTTAACCTTTCGTCGTCGAGGAGTGGGACATAATAAGACAAGCTTCGTAGGACAGAAGATTTGAAAAAAGGAAGGCGTACAATGCGAGGACGGAGTTCGCGTACACTGTAAGCAGCAAGCCCGTCAGTAATGTGCCCGTTAAGCTGAGTTCAGAACTGAGACGGCGTACACTTGGTGACGACAATGCCCATGGCGAAATACACCAAGTTTCCGGGCATGATAAGGCCCTAAGTAATGTTTAGGCTGGTCGTTGTGTAGTAGATTGGTCCATGGCGGCTCACAAAGATGAAGGCAAGCATGCCAACAATGCTTTATGGTGGTGGAGTTAGAAATCGAGGGTTTGGATTCCGTAAGTTGTTAGAGTTACCTCGTTACAAGGCCTAGCCGCGGTAGAATGAGGTCAGAGAAAGTAAACTATCGGTCGATAACAGGAACGAGCACCTGTATTGATAGTGTAGACAATCAGTGTTTGGATCATGGAATCATTTCTAGACACAGGGTTGGTATTAGCATCCTTCCGGAACGTACCGTCAATTTGAAGATTTTTGCCTGCCTTTCAGTTCCTGTTCGGTTGCGGAGGAGGTACACAATGAGAGTGCCAGCGAGGATCGAGTCGATGGCCATGTCCACTCCATAGAATACCGAGACAGTCCACTGTGCCCAGTGGTGCCCTGTTGTAAGAAGGTCCGACGGGCCTTCAGCTCGAGATACTACTCACTGTCATATTAACAAAATCTTGCATCTAATACAATCGACGCCATAAGCCCATACAAATCGCTTGGTAGTCAACATTGTTCGTACCTGGTGTCCTTTGAAAGCTTGTACTGACAGCACTGAGCGAGGGGTCAGCGGGTCCTCTTTAGTGAATCGACACGGTGCCTACCGACTGCGAATGCTGCCCGAAAATCGATGTGTAAGCCAATACTATATTTCATGAAACGTCGCGCAATAAACGTCACCTGTTTCCACTACGAGCAGCACAACCTGCGTCAACAGATAAGCGGGGAGAACTTGATATCCCGTCTTCGCAATACGTACTGTGCCTGCGACTATGATCCTGTACCGGGGGTCGACTACAGCAGTACGGTACGTGTTAGCGACGTAGGGAGGTTGTCTCCAACGACGAAGGGCTGACCTAGGAATACGCGTCGAACATAGAAACTGTGGGAAAATACAGACAGGGAAGATATGTAGCGGAACGGGTCCATGACAACAAGTATTGCCATACCTCTGGCAGGCCAGAATAGTGATTGCCTGAGAGGAAATCAAGTAATTACAATCAGTTCAGAACGAGTTGGTATGGGGTTACTCACAGAAGTTGGCGCAAGAAGCTTCAAGGCGTGTTGATCAGAGTGGGACTTCGGATTAATGCTTTAGGAAATAAGCCATTGCTTACTCTGAGAGACCTACATAGACACCCTCAGTTCATGAGACAAATTGTCTATCAAGAAAACGTACAAGGTATCATTCGCGAGTGCCAAGGGATTAAAGTAGTTGGCCACAAGATGATAGTAGCTTCCATAAAACGTATCAGCATTTTAGAACATGTAGGGGGGGACAGCAATATTACCTGAGGTGGACCGGCAAGATCGCGTTCACCGTTTCGGTTAGGCTGTCTCCACCGTGTTCCGAATTAGCGGCATGAAAACAATGGCGGAAGCGGCTTGTTCTCACAATATTGTCGTGACCTAGAATGAACCCAAATTGTTGTGTTCATAGATGAGAGGGCAGCAAAAGATAGAGCATACCAATGTCTTTAAATACATAGAATCTTCAGTATAGAGGCGGAAGTAGCGATATGTCTGATGGACAGTGAGGCCATACAGGCTGCAGGATGTCATAGGAGAGTGTCAGCTGAAGGTAACAACATACTTGCTTACAGAATGGCCTACACAAGACTGATGCAACTACCGATGAAGAATGCCCCATACGTGTCCGCCAAGGACGGTAACACGACCTGCGGAAGGCCGGGAGGCTGGGTGAGAGTTGAGTTGGCCATTGATGCAGGTTTGGAGCTTGGAGACATGGCTCGGAGTCGGGCATGATGTATATATGCGCTCGTACTGGATAGCTATCTTCAGCTGTTTCAAGTCGATTGAACTTCGCCATCTCCATGGGTGTGCCCATGATTCGATCTATCGAGGCTGAACAGATGGCGATGGGTGCACAGACGCAAAGACTGAAGCATACAACTTTGAATAGCAAGGTTTGATCTTACCACGATAAAAAGGCCGCGGTTGATGAACCGTGGCTCTCGATTGATTCGTGCTTTCGCGATCAAACCACACATGGCTGCGCAGGCATGTAGATTGCAGTGCCTCTGATGTTGACTTGCGATCTGGAAGCGTTGAAAACCCTAAACTGAGCCATCCATCGCCGCGCATTGTGATCAAGTACCAACATGCTGGATACTCGGGCGTCCTCAAAGTCCGCTGACGATCACCAAACAGCAAAGGCATACTGATGAGGGGTCTGGAAGGTCGATCAGGCAGGGCTATTACTGCACAGGAGTACCTGGCTGGAAGAGGAGGATCAAGTCATGAAGCAGTAGAACGGGATGGAAGAGTTGGTGGCAGTCCAACTTGTGCTAAATTTTGAATGTTTGAACTGCGTCCCACACAGTCAAGACGCCCAGTGCGGCGCTTAGCCCCAGCACAGCCCCAGAGAGCCCCAGGCCTTCCCGCGCAACAAAATTTGGATGAATCTCGTCGTCAGGAACCACCGACACGTTGCGTACGTGTATGAACATAAACATAATATTCATTTCAAGCGTTAATACAGGCATGCAAATACGTGGAAATCATTAAGACTTGAGAGACGATACAAGTACAATAGGAGCACCCAAGGAACACGGCGTCAACGGTGCCTCAAGAGGCCTTCACGCCAACGAGAACGTGTCACGGAGCGCAGGGATCGAAGGCGAGAAGAAGTACTCTCCGCCCTTGGGAACAACCCATTCGATGGGGAGCGAGAGCGTTGCGCTCTGGTTGTTGGGGTTCGAACCTGACATCGTGCGGGGGCCATTGTCGTCAGGGCCTTGGTTGTTCTGGCCGATGATGGCGTCGAACCCTGGAGTGACCGGCTTCTGGATAGGGAAGCCCTGGTTGTTCGCCCAACCTGTCACGGCGCATCAGCAACTTCGGTCATGGGAGAGGGAAAGGGATACGCACTGTGCTGGATGAACTGGAAGCTGTTTGTGATGCTACCGCAGTATGCCACGAAGATGAGACCACTGCGATGACTTCGTCAGAGAAAAGTTCAGTCACTCGACATCGATAGCGAGCTTACCGGCCATGGTGCGTCTTGCCGCTGGAGACTTCCTCACGGGTAAGTTCCGGCCCAAATTGGACACCGCGACGGATGATACGCCTGTTCTCGGTGGAGATCCCGAGTTGCTCAAGGTCGTTACGCGGGTTGGCCTTCCGCGTGTGCCCAGCGAACGGGCAGCGATCCTGGGTGTCGAAGTCGTTGGGGAAGTCGTACCTGAAGTTGTTGTTCTGAAGGGGGTCCTTTCCAGCGGCGGGGTTGTCCGCCAAGGGGAAGAGGTCGACGGGGGCACCTGAAGCCGACCTTGTGAGCATGTCTCGACTGCATCCCTATCAAAGCCCACGTACCACTCTTCCAGCGACCCACAAGACGGGCGCCGAGGAGGTCAGAGGTGAAGCCCTTCGTGGGATCCGCGCTCGCCTTCAGGAAGTTGTCGAACTCCGGAACAAGTTGGAACAGATAGCGGAGAGCAAGGAAGCTACCGTCCAGCGCCCAAGCGGGACGAGTGAACGGAGTCGTGGTGCCTGCGACCACATCACCGTCTCGCCCGCACAGAATAGCGCCCTGTGGGACGGTCTCCTGGCCCGGGTTGGGCTTGGTGTCGAAGTCCTTCACTGCGGGCTGGGAAATCCCATCCAAGAAACCGAAGCTGACAAAAGACACTCAGTCATCTTGGAGAGCTGCTGAAATGATGTGTGGGGACTTACTGCTCGTGGCCCTTCTCGGGGCCGGGACGGACAACTCCCTTGAGAGTGATGACCTCGTGGAGCGTGATATGGGCGCCGATGTTGAAGATGGCCAACACGGCGGCCTGAGTCGCAGTCACAGTGAGATCACAATCACCCGAGATGATGACGACGCCGTGAATCTGGTTCTTGAACGCGTTGATCCAGTTGGGCACGAAATTGCCCTTGGCGTCGGGCGCGCCAGCATCCCCAAGGGTCTGGGAATCCTTCTGCTGACCAGTGACGAAGGCGGTATCGCCCAGGTTGTCCGTAATCCCCAACTAGATGATATGTTTGTGAGAAACTATCTCCAAAGGTTCCTTGGACTCTTCTTACCTTAGTGAGACCGAATTGAGAGAACGCAATGTTAACGCCGGACAGCCGCAAGAGCTCAGGTGCCTTGCCAAGCTCTGCTGCCTTTTTCTTGTTGGCGGCGATCTTGGAACGGTCGTCTTGAACCTGCACAGTGGTGGTGATGAGAGGGATCAAGAGGTGAAGCCGCTTCCTGAACGCGGTGACGTCTTCGTCGATCTGGAAGAACAGGTAGTGCTGGACCTTCTTCGGGAGTCCGACACTGGGGTACAGGTGTCAGTCCACGATACGAAGAGGGATCCAGGTCGTGAGCACGACGTACAGGATGTCTCCCTGAACGTTGGCGGGGTTGAGAGGTGGGAGAGTGGAGGCCATGATTGGTGATGTGAAGACTGCGAAGAAAGAACCAGGGTCAGGCAGGAAGAGGATAGCGCAGAAGACTACGTACACAGCTGGTGTAGATCTGGGGACGGAAGGAGCCTATCGCACCCCTCTTATATGCGTTGTGGATGAACCACACCATTGACAAATCGGTGGCGGTCAACCGCCGTTTTGGGTCGCCGAACCTACTCCCTCACAGGTAGCCGAGAATGAACGGACATGTCCACCGATCGGATGTACCGCCTTCTTAGGGCGCGCCTCCGCACAAAGACCCTCCAAACAGCATAGCTGCGGTCGCAAAGAGGTGCGCTTGTGTGCCTCGCGAAGCGCACTTTCTCCCCAGCGACAAATATGAGATGGACGCTGGGATTTGCAAACGGGCGATGCTCCATTGGCTGCTGTGCCTGTCTGTGGACCAAATACCGCAAGATATAAACACAATTCTAGTCAGTCGGTTGCGAAGAGAGGGCCCACCGTCTGCCTTGCCAGCATAGTGTCAATCAAGGCTCTGGGCCGTAACGCAAAGTGGCATAGCTCCGACGTCGCCACTCATTTGGCGCCAAGCCATGCCGGTCGTTGCAATGGAGGTGGGCAGTACTGAGTAGCTCCGCCCCCCAACAATTATGGTTAACACTGCGGTATTTGTGTTTGCACATCTATCGAAAGGTATTCAATCTTCTGTATAAGGAGAGAACCGACTGTAAATACCTCACTAGACAACGCCAATACCCTTCCAGTGGAGACAAGGTGGCTATGATAACCCACCAAAGACGATCCGACCCTGCACCGGGTAAGAGGGTGCACTGGCCTAAGCTTTGCGCGCACAGGCGCCCTCGAAAATGCGATGCGTTCGGAAGCTACGAAGGCATCAAACCTTAGCGTCTGAGTGTTAATGTCGTAATGACCGAGAAAGCGGAGACTCACCACAGGCCGGCTGACGCCCTCAGCATTGCGCCGGACACGTAACTGTCCATCCCTTCAGCAGGTGGCGGCTGTTTTAACACGCCGCTGGCGTCCCCGTCGCTTGCATTCCGACGTAAACGGTTCACGACGCCACCAAACCCAAGAACTGGGAATAGAATGTTGGGACGGCCAAGAACGATCGTGGAGAGTACATCTCGCTCAGGACCTAGGATATCACGCCTTGTTAGCACAGATTCGGAACTATCGAAAGCTGTCAGGGCAGACAGACATCGCACCGTCTTTCCCCTGCCGCCACCAAACGTCAATGCCGAACGTGGACCACCGATTAAAAGCCACGCACTCCGGTATGAGGTCTTGCATGCCCGGAGCCATCGCAGTTCCCTTCCCCCATGCTTACCCGAAATCCCCTTCGTACACCACGAGGCCGCATCAAGAAGCACAGTACGAGCTCCTACGGCTATTACAAGCCACAGAATGCGTTCGAAGCCCTTCGGCCACGACTAGGATGGCATAACAATCACCGCTTCCGTCAACCTGCGACACAGACACATTCAGCCCCAGTAGCGCCTCTTGAGCGCGACCTCTCCTCTCCACCGGCGACCGGGAGGAACAATCTCCGCGCCAGCCATCACCAAGGCTGCGCGACCAACCTGAGTAGGAAGACATTATATGCCCGCGTGAGGTCCGTACTGTCAGCGGTGGAGCCCAATGCCAAATACTTGCCCGCTCGAATCTTACCCGTACAAAACAGACCGTCTCTACCGCCTCCGCCTCAGCACCCGCAGGCCGCCAGAACAGGATCAAGCAGCCGGACATCCCCCACACATCCCGTGCCCGCATCCCCAGCAGCTGACCGCCCCGACGCCGAAGGTCCTGAGAATCAGCGACACGACGCTCACGACGCCCTCGCCCAGCACGAACCCGCTCGCGATGACAATCAGCTTGATCCCCCCGTTTTCCCTGCCCACCCGCGTGTAGTACACATGTTCGACGATGCCGCCGATGAGACGCGCGAGGGAGAACGACGGCGTATTGAGGAACCCGATGGCAAACGCCACTCCAGACGGTATCCACTTGGCGTACGGCCAGCCAGCGCGTACCGCACTGGTCTTCGCAGCGGCCACGAGTCCGAAGAGAGCCGCGAAAAGGACCATGAATACGCCACTTTTTTCAGGGAGCTCTCCGTCACCTGCGCCAGGTATGACGTTAGTCGGGCGAAGTGGCGGGGAAGACATAACAGTACGCACGCAGTAGCCGTGCGAGACCAAGCCACACGAATGCGGTTGGGGCGGGGAACGACGGCCCCGGGATCTCGTAAGCGCGCTGGTACAACGTGTACGCAGTCGTTGTGACTACAATCGACAAGCACGAGCCGATGAGCTGCCCGTAGAACTGCGCGCGCGGCGAGGCGCGGATGAGGTGTCCCGTCTTCAAGTCCTGCATTAGGTCGCCGGCCCTGCATCACCGCAGACAGAAACGGTCCTTCGTCAGCATCGAGCGCCGCCGCCCGCTCCGTGGCGCAAAATAAGGTGTAGACACGTACTGCTGTGCCCCAGCTTCTGCTACGCCTCCAGCAATAATGTTCGCGACAATGTTTCCCGGCTGAATCCAGGCGAAGAACAGCTGGCTGATCTTCCCTAATCCGCTCACAGGGTTGAGGTCTGTCTCGCCCAGCGCGCGCACGCTGCGTCCCCCCATAGCGCAGTCGTCGTCAGCGTAACCCAGATGCACGAGGACAGCTTGGCCACAAGAGCGATGACTGGAACTCACCCGAGGACGCTCAGAAGCCCACCCATAACGAACCCAATCAGGGTCGCCCACGGCTTGATTCCTTCGTCACCAAACACTAACCACACGAGGACGGTCCCAAGGACAATGCTGCCCCCCAAACCCCAAACAACCCACGACATCGGTACTAGCCTGTCCTCCGTCTCGACCTCCTTGCTCTCCGGAGCCATGTCGTCGCCGCTGTGGCCCCGGAGCGAGCGCCAGACCTTCTCCTGGAACAGTTCGACGACGACGGGGATAAGAGAGACGACCGAGTCGGAGCACATGATCGCGAGCGACACCCAGAGGATCCAGCCGCGCGCTCCGACTGTCATGTCGCCGACAGGGCCGGGTGCCCAGCCTGAGTACTTGGATATTGGGGAGAGAATGCCCCATCCGACAAGCATCCCCTACGGGAAGAGAACAATAAACCATGAGGTCCAAGGTAGAGTTAGAGTGTAGCGAGTTTTCGCGCTTACGAGATTCATGCTGAGTGTAGTCGGAAAGCCCATGATGATCCCCTGACCAATGTAGGACAAGCTTGGGGTGAACGTCCACATCCACTCCGTGGCAAGGTATGTCCCAAACAGCGGGATGGTGAACACAGCCGGGAAAAAGTAGGCGAGCAGCTGCGTTCAATAGATATGTTAAGTGAAGCCGTTGATACGCATGTCATACACGCACAGTCATGAGGCCTGAAGCGGCAAAACTCCACGAAAGCGCATCCCAGCCCTCTTGTTCCCCAACGGCGGCGACCTCCGTCAGGTCTGACTCTATCCCTGGTGGATGGAGCGCGTCGGTTTCCCGCGCAGGGATATCCTCCTCTTGGTTATCAGCACTGGCTAGAGCGTTGTACCCTCGACGCTGCCTTAGGGAAGTGTCGGGTGGAGGTAGTCGATGGAGGACTGAAATGAGTTGGCCGGTGGCCGTCCCTGACGGAAATGCAAGCTGCTCCTCGATGATCTACATAGCGATACAGTGGGTGGGTGTATGCGCGATAAGGAAGGCTTGGGGGTAACATACCACTTGCTTCCGTAGTGGTGGTGACAAGAACACACTGAACAAGCACGCGTTCAAACAAGTGTTGCACATGAAATAGAGCGAGACGGGCCACATACCCGAAGAATGCTACAGCACACGACCATCCCACCGCCGCAATCCACGACAAGTGCACCGGGGGTACGCCGTCCCGCTTCTCGTCCAATAAGCCCAGAGCCGGCAGGATCCCCACAAAGCCTGCGGCCAGAGGCATCTGACCGCTTATCGGTCAGCATGCATGCATCTTGAGAGAGCATATATGATCGCACCGTTCCCGTTGCTACTGCCGTAGTCTGCAACACGACGTTCTCCTGCGCACTCATAGGTTTGCGGAGCAACTTGGACATCAGGAACCCAATCAAGGCAGATTGTAGAGACATCCTGAACGCGTCTCATGCATAAATGTGCCAATAGATGGCGGTAGAGGTGCACTCACATGCTAATCCATCCTGTCTGTAGACCAAAGTAGAGGTTCGTGAAACACAAAAGGCACCCGATGAGAAGCCCTAGCAGTACAGCTCTAATCTGACATTCCGCAGAATTAACTGTCTCTGAGCCAAACGAAGAACAAAACTCCAAGAAGACACGCACGGTGAAATCGACCTGGGTGCCGTCTAGCGGGGTATCCGCAAAGCCAGGATGGTAGGTGCGCCTGCGAAGACGCCTTCATGCGTAGATAAGTGAGTTGACGCAATAAAGTAGAGTGTCATGAGCAGGACAGACCTCAGACAGCCAGCGATGGTCATCGTGGCTCTGGGTGTGCTGTCATGAGTCGAGTTGGAGAGGAGGAAAGGTAATCCGAATAAGCCGGAGCTGCCGAACAGGTTTGCAGCTTGCTCAGCAGTTCTATCTGCAGACGCCCGTGACGCAATCCGTGTACTTATTCATTCGGCAACAAACTGCCAAGCCCTTTTCATAGCCGACGCCCCGAGGCGGCAACTTCGTCGATCGTACAAAGGAGATCAATAAGTAACAAGTATCTCGCAATGTCCTAGGTTTGCAGTATATTTATTGTTGGTACAGTGTAGGGGTAACAGATATAAGTCCATGCTACGGCGTAGTAGATGTTGTTGTCGAGCACACAGGTGGAAACCAATGTGTATCATAAATCGTCGGTGTATCATGGGCCTAGTATAATGCTCAGTCCGTCCGAGGCTTGAGCCTTGTCCGTGCAAGGTATCAGATATATCAAGTCATGGACAAGTCATGACTGTCTAATAATGGGTCGAGCGGTGCGAACCGCGTGCCATGAATAGATGGAGCTCATCGGGGGCTCTTTCCGCAGCAACTGCGCCGTATGGGGCCTCGTCACGCAAGTGCGAGCCAAGCCCCGCCCGTCATGCCAGCACAAAGGGCGACGCTTATGCTCGCCCACCGCGGCTGTACCGACCACCGAGAGAAGCCAGCACTGACTACTGCAACGGTATTGGTGCCGACTGAGCTTCGCCAAGAGCTGTAATTGAGGATAGTGCCAGGGCCGGCTGTGATGGACCCTCCAGTGGTAGGACCGAAGGAGGGGGTAAATGTCGCGACCACTGCCTCAGTATTGCCTATGAAGGTCAATCCAAGGATGTAAGTGATAGAGGACGTAAAATAGATGAGATGAACGGACCGTTTGCGTCTGTGGTGGTATAAGTGTATATTGTGGGGCCAGCAGCAGCAGTTTCGGGCTGGCCAACGGGGCCTTGGTTGCCTTGTGCTTGTGTTGTTGTTTGTGTCGCCGCTGTTGTGGTAAGTGTTTCCCTGGTCAAACAGAGTCAATATCAGGCCACAAGTTACCAGCGGTGGGCGGGCGCGTATACCGCTTTTTGCGCCGTACGACCAGGATATTGGAAAGAGAAAGATAAAGCTTACAATGTCTGGGTTGTCGGAAGGCCGAGGTTAGGATCCACGGTGATGACCTCCACAACAGTCTCCCCAGCGCTGAAAGAAAAGTAGGAAGAAAGGTGGACAAAGTCGTGAGGATGTGGTCATGGTGCGGTGTGGAAGCGGCATTGGGCGAAGCGCTCACGGATCGATTGTGGTGACCGTCTGGGAGAGGACAGAGACGGCGCTCAGCGCCAGGACAGCGACCACATATGCAAAGGGCCTCATCGTGAAGGTCGTGTAGAGCAAGACAAAGAGCAGCGATGGTGGCCGTCCGTGGAAGAGCGGGGCAGGGACTGCGACTGTCGCCTGCTGCGCTGCGAGGTGGAGCGAGGCTGCCCTCAGTGTCCTCGCCAGCGAGTATTCTTGCACTCTCGCACGAAACCGCCCCAAAATATGTCCGCAATGACCGCATGCCGAGAGTGCCGGGCCCGTGGGAACGCTGAACAATAGCCGAGGGCACAGAAATATTTGAGACTCCGCGCGAAAGCCTCTGAAATTGGTGGATTTTGGGTTTTGGTGAGCAGCGTGAAAATTCGATGCAGGCTGATCGATTCCGATGGCTGCAGTCCTTGTCTTCCAGCTTCCTCTCTCTGCGTCTTCCCCCTCGCCCCTGCATCTCTCTCCGCTTGCAGATCGCCGCACACGACCCCCGTAGGACCCTCCACGTCTCCAGCGTACTTGCCGCAAAAAAGAGGAGCGCAATGCCTCCCAAAAAGGCTCCCGCTGCAGAGAAGAAGACCCTCCTCGGCCGGCCAGGAAACAACCTCAAGATCGGTATCGTAGGTTTGTTCAGTCACTTCGTGCAATCGCTCTTGTAATTCACCTTGACGTGGCACCAGGTCTGCCCAATGTAGGAAAGTCCTCCTTCTTCAACGCCCTCTCCAAGACAGGTCAGGATCATCCAATAGCGCGCAATATTTCAGTGCTCATTCATCCTGCCCAGACCTCGGAAAGGCTGCCAATTTCCCGTATGCTACCATTAACCCCGAGGTAGGTCAAGCGATTCAACGCGTCACTACGTCATAAACACGCGTCCTAAACATCTTCTCGCCTCTCAGGAAGCGCGTATCCCCGTCCCCGATGCTCGATTCGATTGGCTCTGCGAGACCTACAAGCCCGCATCTCGCGTACCTGCGCACCTGACTTGCATTGATATCGCCGGTCTCACCGCCGTATGTTCTCTCCTCACTCGCCAGCTATGCGCATATACCCACCCATCCGTCCGTAGGGTGCCTCAACAGGTGCTGGTCTCGGAAACGCCTTCCTCTCGCACGTCCGCGCCGTCGACGGTATCTTCCAGGTCGTACGTGCCTTCGACGATGCGGAAGTCATCCACGTCGAGGGTGACGTCGATCCCTGCCGCGACATGGAGATCATTTCCACCGAGCTCCGTCTAAAGGACATCGAGTGGGTCGAGAAGCACCTTGAGAGTCTCAAGAAGACCGGCCGCGCTCTTGGAAGCAATTCTCTCGCCGATAAGGCACGCAAGGAGGAGATCGCGACCGTGCAGAAGATCTACGACGCGCTGACCAAGGACAACAAGGACGTGCGCAAAGTTGATTGGACTGGCAAAGAGGTGAGTGTTTGCATTTGAATCGCTTTCGCCCTCCTTCCCCCCTTTTTTCGTGTTGATAAGTATTAAGATGATAAAGAGCACCAACGCTCGAATAACCCAGCTCGTCGACGGCGGGAGTAACGCCCCAGTATGCCTATGAGATCATGGATTCGTCTGACTTCCGTTCCATCTTCAACCATTCTCCGTCTATACCTCGTCTTCAACCTTTTCAATGAGCCGGACTAATGCATCCTCTCTTCTAGGTGAATATGACAGAATTGTTTTTTCTTGCAAGATGAAAGAGCCTAGACGGCTCTCAATATAACTCAGCTCGCCGAGGCTGGGAGTAACGCCCCAAGCCATGAGATAACTTTCAATCTGACTTGTCTTCGCTTGCCAATATCCCAGTTAATTGCTCATGCCCGTACACCTTCAGATCGATGTCGTTAACGGCCTCCAGCTGCTCACCGCGAAGCCTGTCACGTACCTCGTGAACCTCTCTGAGCGGGACTACATCCGCAAGAAGAACAAGTGGCTGCCCAAGATCAAGGGGTGGATCGACGAGCACAACCCCGGCGACCCGCTCATCCCGTTTTCCGTCTCGCTTGAGGAGCGCCTCGCGCTGATGGCTTCGGACGAGGAGCGCGCAGAAGAGGAGAAGAACATCGGCGCGAACAGCGCGCTCGGCAAGATTACCACCGCCGGCTACGCGTCGCTCGACCTCATTCGCTACTTCACCTGTGGGCCCGACGAGGTCCGTGCATGGACAATCCGCAAGGGGACGAAGGCACCTCAGGCTGCCGGTGTCATCCAGTGAGTGCATGCATGTTCTTGCAGCATGGGACGATGTGTGCTGACGGGTCGGGACTGCGACAGCACCGACTTCGAGAACAAGTTCGTGTGTGGTGAGATCATGAGCTACATCGACCTCAAGGAGAACGGGAGCGAAGCGGCGGTGAAAGCTGCCGGGAAGCTCAAGCAGCAGGGCAAGACCTACGAGAGTGCGTTCCCTTCCTCCCTCTTCGCCTCCTTGCTTGCTTTGCAGGGGTGCGCCGTCGGCCTTCGAATTAGTGACTAATGGATGCATGTCGCAGTGATCGATGGGGACATCGCGTATTGGAAATCGGGTGCATAATCGGGCCAGGGTGTCGTGTATGCTATCATACCATAGACGGCCACCTTTGATTTATCGCATGTCTCGCGGGTGTAGGTTCCTGTACAGCAGTTCAATTCAATCCAGCACAATATTCTACATCGCGCAAGTCCTTCCCTTAGCCAGTTGCAGATTCTCGCGTCAACTGGTAAGCACACGGCGCTTGATGCTGCAGACTACCTTGAATGCTGCCATTGAGGCTCAAGCGCACCTCGACGGTACGTTATGGTCTTGACGTTTCCCGCATCCCTCTTACTGACAAAGTGCGAAGTGGGCCTCCTGCTGCCCACATGTGACAATCGGGTGCCGATTCAGACCCGAAATGCCTCGCAAGAATCCCCCTTTGGACGCAAGTGATGGTTCTCTGTATTTGTGTTGTACGTGTTCACTGGCGTCTCTGAGCTACAATTGCAGGGGCCCGACTCCAAGGGCCCATCCTACTCATCTCCGATGCATTCAGAGAATCGTCCGAGAAGAAATGTTATAGGGTCAGCATAGAAAAGACTGGCTTCAGCAGGCTCATATAACTCCCATTACGCTGTCCTGATAGCCGTTCCCCGACATTCGAGCCCACCTTCCTCCAGCTCATTTGATTCTGACATCCTACGTGCTGGATGAACGTCTCAGTATCAGCCGCCGACCCATCCACTCCGTCGCCCTCCGGGGGCACGTCTATTCCTCCGGGGCTGCAAACGGCGATTCTCTATCTCGTCGTCGGGGTCACGATGGTGATCCGCCCCCGCCCCACCATCCGCTTGATCATCAGCACCCTCCTCGCATACATCTGCTACCACTCTAGCGTCGCCTGCTCCCGGGCCACCTCCGCCAGCGACTCCCTGGGAGCCTACAGCTGGGGAGCCGCCTTCGCCGTGGTCCTCCTCGCGGTCCCGCTCCTCTTGTGGCTCGACGACCCCATGAAATGGCGATACCGGGGCGAGGCTGCCTCTCCCGAGACGTACCCGCTGTGGAAGCGCATCTACTACGCCATGTGCATCGTATTCAACTTCCGTTCGATCGGCTGGAGCACGCAGGTCGACAACGTCCCCGCCCCGACCACGAAGAGCCGGGCGGTCTTCCTGCGGCAAACTGCCGTCGCCTGGGTCAAAGCTGTGCTCGTTGCAGACCTCGCGCAGACGTACATGGAGCTGCAGCCGCTATTTGGGCTGCAGGGCACGCCGGCGTTCCCGACGGGGGTCCGCGGGTACGTGATGTCGTCGGCATGTTTGTTCACGTATGGCGCGAAGGCGTATGCGAACCTCCGGGTGCGGTATCTCTCGCTCGCGCTCGTGTGCGTCGCGACAGGCATTGGTCCCACCGATCCGGAGATGTGGCCGGACATGAATGGGAACTGGGCGGACGCGTATACTGTTCGGCGGTTTTGGGGGTACGTCGTGTCACATTGCTGAGCTGAGCGTGAATTTAAACCGGCCATTCCGCCTGTCTTCGCAGACGGACGTGGCACCAGAATGTTCGACGGGTGAGCCAAACGCCGTCTCTTCTATGCATGCAGTGTCGTGCTTGCTCACACAAGGACCTGGCTTGTTCGTGCTCGATAGCACCTCTCGGCATGCGGCAAGGCGGTCGCTGCGGCGCTCGGGTTTAGAAAGGGAACGAACGCGTCCTCATACTCGCAGCTCTACACCGCGTTCTTCCTCTCTGGGGTTTTCCACTGCTTCGGTGACCTCGCGATCGGCGCGCCCCTTGGCAGCTCGATGCCCTTCTTCATCGCCAACGCCGCCGCTATCACCCTCGAGGACGCCGTCATCGCCGTCGTCCGCCGCCTCGGGGTCGCCTCCGACCGTCAGCCCTACACAAAGGAACAGGAGAACGAAGAAGGGGAGGGGAAGAGCAAGGGAAAGGGAAAGGGAAAGGACGGTCCGCCGCCTCCGCGGTGGGCGCGGGTCGTCGGGTACGTCTGGGTGTTCGCGTGGTTCTCGTACGCGATGCGGCTGTTCGTCTGGTGGGCCATCCCCCACGGGATGGGCAAGACCAGGTCGAACGTCGTGCCCATCGAGGTAGTGCGGCGGTTCGCTCCGGAGTCGTTGTGGGTGTCTCTTCCCAGAACTTATTCCGCTCCGTGGTTCGAGTGTAGCTGATAGTATTCTGGCTCTAGACTCGGCTTGATGAAGGCGTCCCTGTGATCGCCGCTTCGCCATGTCACGTTGTGGAAGGGACTTACGAGGAGTTGATGGGCAAGTCGGGGGCGCAATGGTATCCTCATCTTTACCTATCAAGTGATCTCCGATACGGTCGTAGACATCCTTCAACCACAGACCCCCCTAATTCAGGTATAACAGTGTTACCATGGCTGGAAGAGCGAGAGTTCTCTCAGGTACGTTTTGGAGATGCTTTTGTATTTCCTTTTCCGTTCTCTTGTCAACACCGAAGGGGTCCTTCGGTGCACTCGGGCCTGGCGTCCGTGGTGGGAAGGGGTACTGTCCTCTCGGTGGCCCTCTCGGCGTCCAAGCCGTTCGAATGACCGTCCTCGAGGCTGTGACTGAGCGCGATCGCCTTCGCGATTGCCTGAACTGATATATTGATCACCTCACCCGCTACAGCCTACTTCACCTGTTCGCACCACGAGATCCGCCGTACCAAATTTGAAGGCACCTCAGGCTGCCGGTGTCATCCTGTGAGTGCATGCATGCTCTTCTGGTATATTGACCCGCCATGACTGCGACAGCGCCGATTTAGACAACAAGGTCGTGGCATGAGCCTCATCGAGCTCAAGGAGCATGGGAGCGAAGCTGCGGTTGAGGCGGCCGGGAAGCTCAAGCAGCAAGGCAAGACCTAGGAGTGAACATTACCTTACTGCGTCTTCACATTCTCGCATTCGGTGGGTCTGCTGAAATTACGACGTAGTAAAAAGCCTCGTCCCGCTGCGCTGCTGGAAGTGGGGAGCGCCTCGGTCGACTTTGCGGAAACGTTGGCGAGGCAGCTGAACCCAGGACGACCGTTTGGCACGCATTCTTCGACACGGAGGCGCTTCATTTCTGCAGGCTAGCCTGAATGCCGCCCTCCAGGCGCCAGAGCACCCCGACGGTACGTTACGGTCCTGACGCTTACAGCGTCTCTCTTACTGATGAATAGCGAAGCCAGCTTATCCATTGCCCACATGAGACGATTGGGTACCGATCTGGAGCCGCAATGTCTTGCAAGAATCCCTCTTTGCACGGCGCCTGTGATCGTTCTCAGCATCCATGCCATTGCCACACGCAACAGGTGGCATCTTCGAGTAGGGAATGGACAGAATAGGTACCTCGAACTCTCGTTTAGTACGTCTTCGCTAGCGTCTCTGAGTTTCAGTTGCAGGGCAGAGAATAAACCGACTGCAGCAGGCTCATAAAGCTCTCATTGCTTTGTCCTGATATTCGTTCCCTGACTTTGGGCCCCACCTTTTTCCAGCTCATCTGACACCCAAATCGCCAAATGAACCAAACAGTACCAGCCGCCGACCCATCTACTCTGTCGCCATCCGGGGGCATGCCTCTTCCTCCGGGGCTGCAAACGATAATTCTCTATTTCGTCGTCGGGGTCACAATGGGGATCCGCCCCCGCCCCACTATCCGCTTGATCATCAGCGTCCTGCTCGCATACATCTGCTACCGCTCCAGCGTCGCCTGCTCCCGGACCGCCTCCGTCAGCGATTCCATGGCAGGCTACAGATTGGGTGGCGCTTTCGGTAGTATTCTCCTCACGATCCCCCTCCTCCTGTGGCTTGACGACCCCATGAAGTGGCGGTATCGGGACGAAGCTGCCTCCCCCGAGACATATCCACTCTGGAAGCGCATCTACTATGCCATGTGCATCTCATTCAACTTTCGTTCGATCGGCTGGAGCACACAGGTCGCCAACGTCCCCGCACCGACCACAAAGAGCCGGGCGGTCTTCCTGCGTCAGGCCGCCGTCGCGTGGGTCAAGGCCGTGCTCGTCGCAGATGTCGCGCAGACGTACATGGAGCTGCAGCCACTATTCGACCTGCAGGGCATGCCAGCATTCCCGACGGGGGTCCGCGGGTACGTGATGTCGTGCGCATGCCTGCTAGCGTACGGGACTCGGGCCTACGCGAACATCCGGGTGCAGTACCTTTCGCTCGCCCTCGTGTGCGTCGCAACGGGCCTGGGGGCCGCTGCCGATCCGGAGATGTGGCCGGACATGAATGGGAAGTGGGCGGACGCGTACACTGTGCGGCGGTTCTGGGGGTGCGTCGTGTCATCCTTGCATGCAATTCGGGCTAGGACGCGTTCGCTGAGCTGACCCGTGGATTTAAACCGGCCATTCCTCCTGTCCTTGCAGACGGACGTGGCATCAAAACGTTCGGCGGGTGAGTGACAGGTCGTCCCGATCCTATTCATGCAGTGATGCGCTTGCTCATGAGGATCCGGCTCGTTCGCCTTCGATAGCACCTCTCGGCATGCGGCAAGGCAGTCACCGCGGCGCTCAGGTTTAGGAAAGGCACGAACGCGTCCTCGTACACGCAGCTCTACACCGCGTTCTTCCTCTCTGGGGCCTTCCACTGCTTTGGCGACTTCGCGATCGGCGCGCCCCTCGGCAGCTCGATGCCCTTCTTCGTCGCCAATGCCGCCGCTATCACCTTCGAGGACGCCGTCATTGCCCTCGGCCGCTGCCTAGGGGTCGCCTCCGGCGGCCAGCCCTCTGCGAACACAGAAGAGAACGAAAACAGCAAGGAGAAGAAAAAGGGAAAGGAGGGCACGCCGCCTCCGCGGTGGGCGCGGGTCGTCGGGTACGTATGGGTGTTCGTGTGGTTCTCGTACGCGCTGCGGCTGTTCGTCTGGTGGACCATTCCCTACGGGGTGGGCAAGACCAGGTCAAACGTCGTGCCCTTCGAGGTGGTGCGGCGGTTGGCTCCGGAGTCCTTGTGGGTACCCGTTCCTGCAACTTACTCGGCTCCGCGGTTCGAGTGTGACTAAAGAATGTTCGCTTTAGACTCAGCTTGATGAAGGCGTCCCTGTGATCGTCGCTCCGCCGGACCTAAGGCCTAGGTGCGGAAGGAAGGGTCCTGACGGGTGTTGGACGTTGGACAAGTGGAGCAGTGGTGTCATTTTTGCCTGTCAACTCATCGCGGCATACATTCCTCAATTCAAACTCATTATGACTGGCAGGGAACAGGACCCTGGCGAGATGACATTTCCACAGACAGCATCACACTTCTACAGACAGCACCAGCAATTTGTCCTAGAAGCAAAGTGGGCACAGGCTCGGAGAGACTCCGACTTCAGGAACCGAACCTATGGCGGATCGAACGTACGCACACAAAGTTAGCCCTGCCCAAACCATGCTGGTATCCTTTGTGAGCTCTCGAGCAGCTCCGCATAATTTACAAAAAATACAACACGATCCCGCGTTTTATCTTCGGAAGAAATGCAACGCATGTGTACCCAGCATGCAGTATAACGCGAGCCGCCGCCGCCTCCCCGGGAGCGCGTCGCGGGCACCCCTAGTAGGACCCCAGCCATTTTCAACTTCAACTTGATGATGGTCAACACCCCATCCAGTCGGTGGTGACCCCCTACATGTAGCGGCTCCCCTCGTTCTGCATGTGCACCTGGATGCTGATCTTCCTGGGCGCCGCGGGCTCGGGCAGCTATCCACGAACGCTCAGTCAGTCAGTCGGCGGAACGCAAAAAAAAAAAAAACAGAAAAAGTTTCGTCTCGTGATTACAAGGGGATGCGGGAGCAGCGCTTACCTGCGGCGCGTTCCAGAGGTCGAGCTTGGCGGCGACGCGCGCCTCGGCGAGCGAGAACTTGCGCTCGAGGTCGGAGACGAACTCCATCCCGCGCTGCTGGCGCGAGTTGAGCCTAGGAGGAAGGGGGGGGGGTGCGTTGCGGTCAGCGATGATCAGCGTGGCGCGCGGTGCAGGGAGCAAGGAGCAAGGAGGGAGGAGGGAGGAGCCTTACACGGCGAGCAGGGTGTTGGCATACACTGCAGCCACGGTCTCAGCGCGGTGTCCGTCTGCGGGAGATGCGAAGCGGGATGCTTACGCCTCGTAGAGATGCTTCCTAGGCTGAGCCCCACGAGTGTCTGTGCTGGGGGTAGTGCGCAGATCTGGGAAGACGGGCAGCACCCGATAAGGGCGGGAAGTCAGGACTCAGACGAAAGGTGGGATGGTGTGGTCTGGGAAAGCACGCGACGGACGCACCGCGATGAACGTGAGGATGTTGAAGACGCTGAAAACGACACGGCGAAGCAGAGCAGTGCACGTTAGCGCAAGGCTCTTCCGACACGGATTAGCCCTCACCCAGTCGCGACACCTAGAATCGGCGGGAGTGAGCCTCGAGCAGAGAAGGGCAGACGGACTGAATGACGCACCCGTGTTGACTAGATACAGCTGCAGGACGTCGATCCAGGACTCTGACTCTGGTCTATTCTCGCCATCAACTACTGAACTGGTCTTGTCAGTCCATGACCACGAGAACGACGTACCTCGGGCGGCCCTGGCGCGACCTGCGGATCGAGATGGCGAAGACGATTGTGAGCGCGGTGTCGGCGATGCCGGCCATACCGATGGCAGCGGCGCTGAGGAACTGGGGCCGAGTGCATCAGACACGGTCAGCGATCCAGAGGGAAGCACTGACTGTGGCGGTTCCAAGGCTGAAACTCGGGAGGAAACTGTGATGTGCTGTTGAGCAGGGACCTATACGTAGAAAAGGAGGGGGAGGTTGCCTTACAAAGCTGCGGTAGACACTGATATGCCTGTCAGCGGCGCAGGAGGAAGACGAGAAGGTATCGGGCGTACCTAAAGCGAAGCCTGCACGTGCTGGGGCTTAGAACCTATTTGGGCGTAATATAGGGAAGTTGAGAACGCACCGATCTCAGCCACCAAGCAGAGTGTCTAAGGATTGCTTAGAATCAATCATTTTCATATGAGAGAAAGGAAAGGCGTAGGCCGCGTACCACGAAGGTGATCAAGACGCGATGCTGTTTGGTAACTGCGAACATGAGTCAAAATGCTGCGACCGCGTTGATCAAAGCCAGAGACAGCATACTCAGAGCAACGCGGCGAATAAAGAACCTATCACGCATATTATCAGGGAAACGTTCGGACGCTCGCCATCGAAACGAAATGCACTCACGTTTGCGCCACCACTACAATTACAGCCTGCATGTCCAAGTTACGGTTACATGGAATGGACGTGGACCACAAAGACACCACTCACGGAGACGAAGGGCATCGTCTGGCATCGTCCAGGTAAGTCAACTGGTGGTCAAGGCCCCGAAAGATCGTCCATGGCTGCTTACCAACAGTGACCTAGAGGATGCCAGACAGAGGTTGAATGGTTATTGCTAGAGTACTGTTGGTCGGAGCGGACGTACCATCGTCCTTCTACGAGAGCCTCTGGCACATGGTATTTGACTACCAAGTAATGGTAACTGGGAGTGAGAGCGTTAAACGGAATTGATAGGTATTAAGCATGGTGGAGGCGCACCATATGTCGATGCTCTGGATGAAATGAAAGGTTTCTAATAATCTAATAATGGAGTAGGACCGTTGAGAATTAGCAATCGGGTCACGGTGTTGGTGAAGTGGGGGAACGAAAGGACTCACATGACGGCGATGACCTGGCCAGAGGGAAAGTCAACGAAAATTAAGTTATTATCATGGAGGGTTGCACGGCTTCGAGTGGGGTGTGAAGAAACTGACCAGCCACCTGATGTAAGGAGGGTCGCGACCGAAGGAGCGGAAGTAGCGATATGCTTGATGAACGCTGAGACCATAGAGACTGTGACGATCGAGATTGCAGTCAGTGTCTGTGCATGACACTGACCCCAGCTGAGGGCTCGGGAGAGAGGCTGGATGCGGGGTTGCGGGGGAAGAGCTAGTGATTGCTTACAATATGCTGGCATATGTACCGACCAAGAATGCGGCGAAGGAGGCAGTAACAAGGTGGAGAAGGACACCGGGAAGAAATGGCTGCTCTGCAGTGGGGACGAAGGGCATGATGGGCGAGGGCAACGGTTACCGACAGCGCGGGGGGCCCTGGGACTTTAGGGCGACGGGTACGCGTCTGTGCCGAGCCCGAGGTCGAGATGTGCCGGCAGCAGCCATCGTGTTCCCTGCCAACGCCTTGTTCGAGAAGGCGGGATTAAGTTGGATATAAGGACGCATCGACAGCGTTGTCCCACCCTCCCTTCCGTCAGATTCTTTGCCTGATCCGGTGCTGCATGTATATCTTCACGTTGATTTCGAATCTGAGCACGGCAGGTACAAGCAGCTCCTCCGAGGAGACCAAGGGAGACTGCATGCAGAGCGCACAGACTGACGGGACGAACGTCGAACGCGGAGGGATGATCATCGTGGTGCGGTTGAGGAAGACGATTGAGTTTACGTTTTGCAACAGATGATGGAGAGAGTGGACAGCAAACCATGCGAGGATTCGCAACGGAGCTCGGCGTAGGAAGACATCGTCGGTCCGTGGCAACTGGCAAGTTCCTCGGGATGGGGCACTCAGGCTCTAGCAGAGATCGCCGCCGCGGGCCGCATACGGTATGTCAGACGCCCATGGTCTCTTGAGCGCCGAGAGTCGCAGTCCTTGGACCTGTACAATCCTCGTCTGCTACGATGCTAAGCCTATCCTCTCCTCCTACGCATTTCCTTCCCACTAGTCTCTCTTCCACCCTTTTCTGCGCATATAGTCATGTCCTGCAGCGTCCGCCGCCTTCATCGCCCCAACCACAAAATCCACATTCATCACCCGATCCATCGCCCATACCGTCTCCCCCTCCGCGCACGCCAGCTCCGCAACACGCCGAAGCTCCTCGTCTTTCACGTCCGGAATCCCCAGAAGCTCAAATGTGACCGGAAGATCAACTGAGAGCAACAACTCGATGTACCGATCCAGCTCCGACGCAGGGACCCCGTCGAGGACTAGCTGGCAGATCGTTCCGAACGCAACTGAGCAACGGACGGAACGGACGTGTGAGTGCTAGTCGCGAATCTCCAGTCTGTTAGACACTGCGCACCCTTCTCCCCGTGCAACAATCCATGTAGTCCTTCTATCGCGGTCATCCCGTTGTGAATCTGGCAGTTCCGCGTTCGCAGACAGACCATCACTTCAGCTCTCCATCGCGCACTCCCTGAGCCCAGCGCGGATACCGCCGCGCCGCACTGTGCGAACAGGCCACTCACCGCATGCGCCGCCGCGACGCCCCCA
>VJXU01000104.1:0-12091 GCA_008694245.1 Ganoderma sp. BRIUMSc
CAAGATGGGCAGGAACGCCGCGTCCGCGATCGACCACTCGCCCACCGCGAACCCGCCCGCGGGGGGCAGCAGGCCCTGCATGTGCTCGAGCGCGTCGTACAGGGTCTCCTTCGGGGCCTGGTGGAAGAAGAAGCCCCCGAAGGCCTGCATGTACTTCTCGTCGACTGCGCGGTAGAAGATGCGCGCCTTGGCGCGATGGAAGGGGTCGGCGGGGAGGAGCTTCGCCGAGGGGAAGGCGTCGGCGAGGAACTCGAGGATGAGGATGGACTCGCCGAGCTGGGGGAGGTCGGCAGACGGGGCATCGCCGGGCTCAAGTTTGGGGCCGCCGTACACGAGATACGGAACCTGGGCGACGAAACGTGCGCGGGTCAGTGGCGGGCGAGACAGGGACTCATCCTGGTGCCGGCCGAAGAGCGTACCTCCGCGGCGGGGTACACCTTCTCCTTGTACCAGTCCGGCTTTTTGATGAGCTCGAAAACGATGTTGTCGTACGGGATCTTCCCCTCTTCGAGCGCGATGACCACTCTGTGAGGGAATGGCGATTCCTGCACGGGGTTCAACTGGCGTAACGTGACTCAATGCATTCGGGAACGACGCACCTGAGCAGAGTACAGGGTGATTCTCTTGTCGGACATTGTCTTGAAGACTAGGTGCAATTAGACGAGTTGGTGACAGTCGATATCGGGGAGAGGGGAGAGTTGTTGATGGTGTACTCCTCTGGTACCCTCCGTTCGTCTTATATAAATGGTCTTCGTGCCGTTTGAATTCGGAAAGACGATGTGCGTTTGTCATTCGACGATTGCACGTGCTGTAACCTCCGCGTATGCTTGAGAGAGGAGACGATCGAGTGGTGTAATTCAGTACGTGTGAGGAGTATTATAAGGAATTCCGATATGCAACTTGACCGACGATCGTGGAGTTGCTTCCAGGTCAGCTAGCGTTCGCTTGGAATTCACCCTGCCAGTAGCACCGCGATGTGCACATGACTGAATTCCGAATGCTGACGGGCATATAGACTTCGAGCATTCCGAATGCTGACAAGCGGTGGTTCCAAGCGAAGACTAGAGCCAGTGGAGCTTGCGGCCGAGATGGCATAGGATGCAATTCCCCCGTGACCGAAGTTGAAACTCGTGAGTCCTCAAGCTCAAGCTCTGCCTTCCTTCCCACTGAGACACCACGTTAGCAGCTTGTGCTCCGATTCCACAGTGTGGCCGAAAACGCCTGAGGTGTGCCAGATCTGATGACTGCGAAGGTGCGTCATGACGCGTCGACCCGGCACAAATTGCGCTTGTTCGGCGTGAGGTTTTAACCGCGCCGCAGATCGGGCATCGCGATCTGTGGGTGACTCAAGTTTTAGCCATTTAAGTAGATTGCGAGCCCAATGCGAGCCACAGCCATTCCAACACGACAGCAGGGTTCTGGAACTCGCTGTCGAGAGTCGTGGTATAGGGGAGATCGGTGGGTAATGCATCCGCGAAGTAACGCTGAGGACTCGCTGTCGCACGAACTGAAATTACAAGCATTACAAAACACTATGATACAATGATGAACACGCACGGGCCCCGAACTTCCGTGACTACACAGCCTACTCCTCCATCGCGTCCTCGTCGCTCTCCTCTTCGCTCTCGCTCTCCTCGCCCTCCGCGACGTCAATAGCCTCGATGTCGATGTCGTGGTCCGCGCCCAGGTATGAGTCGCAGATGACGTAAAGCTTGAGCGCATGCTGGCCCTGCGGCAGCGAGAACTCGAGCCGGACATTTAGGCTCCGGTGTACGGTGACCTTCTTGATGGCGAGCAGCTGCTTCGTCTTCGGCTCACCGACGACGACCCACCAGTTCGCCAACTTCTTCTTAGGGTAGAACGGTGCCACGACAGACTCGTCGTCCTCGCTCGGCTCGTCCATATCCTCGTCTGCATCCTTGGACAAAGAGACTTGGATCTGGATTGGTGCCCCTGCGGTGTACTCGCCCTTCGCAAGCTCGAAGTTGACATCGAGGGTTGGGTAGGAGTTCACGAACGTCGCAACATCGCGCCTGCAAAGGATTGCGAAACATTAACCCAGGTTCAACGAGAATGATAAAACAGAAACACGTACATCTGGCGAGCATCCATCTGCAAGAGGTTGTTCCGCTTGTCGTCCTCCATCTCCATGATGTCGTACACGGTCTCAACACCGGCGTCCTTACAGCGCTTGACAACCTCGGGCTCGAAGTGGGGGATCTGCTTCAATGGCGAGTCCGTCTCCCAGCATGCCTGGACACACATCTGTGACAAGTCCATCGCGCCGAGGGCGTTGAGCCACGCATTCGACGACATGACGTCAACACACGCGGAGAGAAGGTTGAGAACCTTCTCGAGGACGAGCCCCTGATCGGCGGCGAGGTCGGGGGGCAGGGAAAGACGGGAGAAGTGTGCCTGGAGGAGGAGGAACGTCTTGAAGTGTGGCGTCTCGAAGTCTGCCTTGTCGAGCTTGACGGGTACACGGTCGTAGATGCGGCGGAGAAGGACGTCCTCGTGCCGACGGATTGGGATGGACTCGAACTCTGCGGAGGATGACACAACCTCCAGGAGACCCTTGAGCTTGGTGCGCTCCTTCAACGACAGCGTGTACACCTCAACAGTGACGTCTAAGGAAGATTGTCAAGACAAGCTGACGAAAAGGAGATGATGATACTCACATGAGATATTGTAGTACGCCGCAATCATACCAAGGTTGAGTGGCGACACGTCCATCTCGTCCTCGATAGTGATGCATTTCGAGTTGACCAGGTCGTTGAGGGTGTTCTCAACCAGCTCGGAGAGATGGTCCGAGAGGTGCTGATGACTGACGTTGTGCAGGTTGTAGTAGTTAGGATTCCTCGTCATCCTGCGGTAGAAGTACGTCCACGTCAAGATATCCTGGAAAGCACGTTAGGTCTGTATCATACGGAGGGACGAGCATCGCGTTCAACGCACCATGGCATCCTGCTTGTTCTCGATCGTCTTCACAGCGATCTCGGCCAAGAAGTAGTCGTGAAGCATATGTGTAGGCAGATGCGACTCGATCGGGAGACCCTCCGCAAGGAACTTCTTGTAGAAATCCTTCCTCGTCTGCTGGCACATGAGCACTGCACGGCTTTTTTCGTCCTCCAGTGGTCGACACGCGCGGCCCATCATCTGCAGAACGTCCATGACTGGATAGTCGACGTATCGGTGCTCTTTGCCCTCGTAGAACTGCACGCCCATGATGATGACCATGTAGCTCGACACAGGCAAGCTCCAAGCGGTGTCCTTGGAAGCGACGAGGACCTGAATGGCGCCATGCTGGAACAGCCGTTCGACGATACGCTTGTCCTGTTTGTTGAGCGCCTCGTGATAGTACCCGATACCGTGCTTCAAAGTCTCCTTCAGACCAACGTCGGTGACATGCTCCAAGTGCGGTGCAAGGTCATCCTCTTCAACGTGGAGGAAGCGATTTGAGTCATCGTCGGCGCTGCAGTGCGTGATGATGTCGTCCGCGGTGAGACGACATTGGCGCCGCGAGGGTACGAAGATAATGACGGGTTTGTGAGGTGCGTACTCGTTGATGGCGAGGTAGGCGGGTTTTGACATGGCGATCATGAGTGAGGGGAAATGCGGGATCTGGAAGCTCTGGATGTGGATGTCCATATCGAGAGGGCGAGCGCTGCATTCGACATCAGCCAACACGAAGGTACGACGCGCATAAGAACTTTACTCACCTTGGAGGGAAGTTGAAGATTGCATGCGAGGGTGCACCCATCCACTCGCCAAGATCACGAGCGTTCGCAAGGGACACGCCGCACGCAACGATACGGGTCTTGAGCTCAGTCTGCGCCGAGACATAACGAGTGCGAGAGATCACGACCTCGTACGTCGGACCAACCTCGCCACCGACAAGCTGCACCTCATCTGCGATGAGAAGCCCCAACGTCTGCACGTTCTTGCGCTGACGCCATCTCCTCGAAAGAACGTCCCACTGTAAACCGCCTGTCAGTCCACAACCCGCGAGGTCAAAAATGGTAGTCATACCTGAGTAGGCGTGCAGACGATCAAGTCGCCCTTCTCGAGCAGGCGAAGGTCCGCACTAGTCTCGCCAGTCAAGCTGACGATCTCCTTGCCGCCCTGAAGGTTACCAAACTTCTTGCGCCACTCCTCCACACGCTGGTCCACCATCTCCTGGTGGGGCTCGATGCAGACCGCTCGCTGCTGCTCGCGCTTGCTCCACAAACGAAGAAGGGCGAACTCCGCGCATATAGTCTTCCCGCTGCCAGTCGGTGCGCCGATGAGGACGTTGTCATCAGTGGTGTACAAAGCTTGGAAGACCTGGGTCTGAATCTTGTTGAACGTCTGAATGGTCGAGGAGTAGATGCTCTCGAATTCTTTGTTGTGCAGCGCAGAAAGGGGGAGAGCCTGGAGGTCGAGGAGGGGTGTGGGTGCGGGGAACTTTTCAGGGAGGATAAGGTGCTTGAAAGAGATGGGGAGGCGGGTCTCCGCTTGGAGCCAACGGTCGGAAACGATGGAGATGTAGTAGTTGGGAGGGACGGGCTCGAACATCGGAACAGTGAGGGTGACGTAGTGCTCGTCCTCTGCGTACCGCTGTCGAAGAATGAACGCATCGTGGAAGAGGATGATCTCGCCATCGACGTCCTCGACCAAGATCCAGAAAGACTCTGCTGCCCCATGGACCTTTTCGTCCCATCGGAAGTCGGGGACGATGGTTAAATCGATACGAAGAAGAGTGCGTGTAATCGGCTGGACCTGTGCTGACAGTCTAGATAGCACATATCAGACTGTGTAACCCGACGACGTATGAGAAATACTTACTGAAGCTTCGGGAAGCTGTGTACCAGTCGGTGCACCAACCGTCCTGCGTTCTGGATGCCGATAAGTTCACCAATCTCCGGCGGGTTCTGCGATCCAAGTTAGCGTCAAAATTATACTCTTCAGACACACAAGACTTACCAGATCGAAGTAGCGGTACCATGGCTATAACGAGCCGATGAGCAAACGTCGCACATCCAAGCAGAGCATGTACTTACGAACTGCTTGCCCTCGGCTTTCCGGACAACCTCGTTCGGGACCCCCTTGAACTGTCGCAAAGGCGTCATGGAACCCCACATCCTCCGCTCAACCATCTTACACATGTCGAGTGCGGCCTTCGCGGGGACGGCCCATCCACGCTTCATACAGATCTCGAAGATTGCCCGCATGATACTATTTGAAACGCAATCAGCCATAGCTACGCCCAACGGCACTGCCAAAGACTTACCGTCCCGCCGACTGCTGGACATAGACCATATCCGCGACCAAAGCGAACCCTTCGAGCTTCAGCTGCGATATGTACGCCTGAAGCAGAACGTTGATCTTAGCAGCTGGCTCCTCCACAGATTCCTTGACAGGGATGGGAACACGTTCGAGCAACTTTCCAAGCTCCAGCTTCTCCTGCAAAGCTGATCAGCGTATGCCCCTCGATGCATCTGCGAGGGAACTTACGTCTTGACGGACGGGAATCAGCTTGAACTCATTCGACAGCGCGAAGACACGGAACAGCTCGAGCTGCGACATCGTCGGGCGGAGGTGCTGGTTGTACGTCGCCATCGAGCTGTACGTCACGTAGTAGTGCGACGCGATACGGCCCAGCTCCGTGCTCTGGAAGCGACCGGTCGACCGCTCGTACTTGATAAGGTGGCACTTCTCGAGGAGCGCGGCAGCGGAGTGGACGATGTCGGCGCGCTTCTGAACGAGCGTCGGGTCGTCTTCGAGGTAGTCGACCCCGACGCTGTACAGCACTGGGTCCTTGAGCATACGAACGTACCTAAAACAAAACTAAGTCAAAGTGGATCGGGGAGGATGGAGAAAAATGCGCATACAGGTAGGTGTAGCCCAACCACTGGACAGCCTCGTCGCGATTCCGGATGGTACCAAGTACGATCTCGGCATTCAAATTGTCCGTGAGCTTCGCGACGAACTGGGACTCGATCGGCAGCTGCTGGTTCATCAAGCTCAGGTAGTACTGCAGCTCGGAGTGGTTTGTGATAATGATGCCTTCTCCGTAGGTGTCGTACTGCGGACGACCCGCACGACCGAGCATCTGCAGAACGTCCTGCGAAGACAACTCGACCCAGCGCCCCTTCTCAGGGTTGTAGATCTGGGTACCCTTGATGATGACTGTATGCGCGGGCAAGTTGACACCCCACGCAAGCGTCGCCGTACAGACAAGCACCTGGAGATGGCCATCCGCGAACAGCTCCTCGACGAGACCACGGTCCTCCCGAGACATGCCAGCATGGTGGATACCAAAGCCGAATTGAAGGAGATCCTTGAGGTTCGGGTCCTTAACGTTGTTGGTCTCCTCGAGAAGAATTTCGCGTGTCGCGCCATCGGGTTTGACGAACTGCGTGATTGTCTCCTTTTCGATAGCCATGTCGCGGATGAACTTCGCCGTCTTCGCTGTCTCCTTCCGGGAGTGTACGAACACCAGGGTTTGGTTCTTGCCCGCCTGATCGAGGACCTTTTCGTAGCACACCTCGTTCATGACCTGGTACCTCTTAATCGCCTTCTTCTCAGTAACGCCGATGAACTGCTGCTGGAGTGCGCATGGACGGTATGACGCATCGAAGTAGAAGAGGCCCTTCGTCGTATCGACCCGCAAGAAGGTGGCGACGTCCTGGTAGTTCGGAAGGGTCGCAGACAGTCCAACCAGCCGCACGTACTCGCCCGTCTGTTCCATGCGCCGGATCGTACGCGCGATGACCGACTCGAGCACTGGGCCACGTTCATCATGCAACAAGTGAATCTCGTCGATGATGATGAGACGTACGAGGTTTGTGTAGCTCGTGTCCGTGCTCTTGCGCGTGATGACATCCCACTTCTCCGGCGTGGTGACGATGATCTGCGTTTCCGAGATCTGCTGCTTCGTCATTTGCGAGTCGCCGGTAAGTTCTCCGACCTTGATGCCGAACACGCCAAGCCGCGAGCTGAAGTTCCCAACCATCTCCTGCACGAGCGCCTTCATCGGGGCGATGTAGACGATCTTGAACGCATCCAGGTCGAAGGTACCTGAATCGATATCGCGGTGTTTGCTTAGTTCGTTGAGAATAGTAAGCATTGCAACGTTTGTCTACAAATTGTGCGTGTGAGCAATCGTTGGCTGGAAAACATTCTCAAAAACAGACCTTGCCGGCACCAGTAGGAGCACAAAGCAGAAGGGGCTCGTCCGTACCGAACGCAACGGGGTACAGCTTGCTCTGAACACGGTTAAGATTGCGGTAGCCTTTGAAACCTTCCCGCGACCACTCCGGTAGATTCTCGATGAGGACAAGCTCGGAATCGTGCGTCGGCTTTGACTTTGGAGCGGGGACATGGATCTCCTCGTAGCCCTTCTTCGCGCGCTTGAACGAACCCTCTGGGAGCTTGCACTTCTTGTTTGACATGAGGTGACCGCCCTGGCTGAAAGCCATGCCCTCCAGATCGACCGTAGCTTTCGGTTGGACGGTCGAGCCCGGAGCGAGCGTCGCGGTTTTGGGGACTGCTTCGACCTTCGGCCTCTCGTCAACGTCCATCGCGTCCGAACGCGTCTTCGCATTCCGGTCTCCTGCCAGTTCCCGCAAAATCCAGCCAACGCCCTTCTCCCGCATCGCAACCTCCACGTTCACGCGCTCGTCCGCGTCGCTCCGCATGAGCTTCGTGCACCACACGACCACGTCGCGATTCTTGACGAACTTGCGGATGAGGGGGAAATGTTGGTACTCGAAGAGGTCCATGAGCTGGTTCTCGCAGTCGCGGACACTCGACTCCGAGCCGAGGATGGAGAGTACGGAAGCCGCCTTGTCGGCGGCGGTGACGGGGTCGGGATATACCTCCGAAATTTGACGCTGCACCCAGAAACCGTCGATTGTATGCGGCGAGACGATGTCCTTGTCGACTTGTGTCTTCCCTTGTTGAGCAGATGATGACCCACCGATGACGAGCTCGTCGTCCCCCTCCAACGTCTCTGGTGCTGGCCCCTCGCCCTCCCGTGTCTCTTCTGCCTCCTCGTCCGACTCCTCACGAACCTCGTATCCCTCATCCTCCTCTTCCTCCTCCTCTTCTTCGTCAAACACCACGGCGACGCCCATCTCGTCATCAATCTCCGCGTCCTTCCTCTCCTGGTCGGGGTCCACCATCTCCTCGTCCTCCACGCCGTAGTCCGTAATCTTCTTCGACAGGTTGACAAGCTGCGAGAACGACTCGTTGGAGATCGAGCCCAGGACATCTTCGACCTCCCGCTTCTTGTCGAAGTCCTTCATGTTCTCGTTCTTTAGTGTCTCCAGGACCATGTCCGCGGCGCTGCGAACGACATCGTGCGCCTGGTCGCCGAGGGACTGATGTACGCTCGAGAGGATGAGCTCGTAAACTTCCCTCGTCTCCGCCGTTCTTGGCCGGTACGAAAGACCCTCCACGTCCTCCGTGGCCTCGATGATGTCGGTGTAGCCGAAGCCCGTCACATCCGCCGCTCTCCGCTTTTGTGGCCTCTCCGCGGCCTCCTGCTTGTCACTGGCCTTTTTCTTCTTCTTCTCGAGGTCCTTCGGGGCCTCACGCTGGACACGAGAGCCCATCTCTCTGGGGTCGATGCGGCCAGCGAGCGACGTGGGGGCGCCATCGGGTTCCTTGTCTCGCCGCGGCAGCGCTGAGCGGTCTGCAGTCAAGACGAGAGACGAGATGGCAGCATAGTTGTAGCCGGAGAGATCCCTTTTGGCGGACATGTTGCCAATAGAGTGGTGGATGTCGTCCGCGACGTTGCCGACGACGACGAGGGAGAGAGAGGAGAGGGAGCTCGACAACCTTTGCCGCGCGGCGCGTACTCAACAATCTGGATGAGCGGCTCTCTTCGGCAAATGCCGATTAGTCATCGCCAGTCTACAGCCGGAGCCGCAGGGAACTTGCACAAGTTGGTCTTCCAGGTAAACCACCTAGGCTATTGGCTCGGACCAATCTATGGCCACTATGAACGCTTGTTGTGTCAATATCACTGTGAGTGAATATTGTTTACATCCAAATCTAACGGACCCTCAATTCAAGTTGATTGACATCTTGCCCTTGCCAGAGTCTTCGCAGAATATTCTTTCATTTTTCCGACTTGGAGGCATGTTTGTTGTTTGTTCGTCGCAACACCGGCCCCATCCCACATGCATTGGACTATTAAAACAGTGACATCCTTCGAGTGTACGGATCGTATGCTCAATCACTTTTTGCGCGGGGACACGCATAGTACCGTCGTCACTTATAATGCTAGCCATCTTCTTGAACCTATGGATATGGCACCTATGTGTACCCCATCCCAGACAGTCGGCACGTTGGGTTAGTATATCGCTAGGTTCGTGCCAAATCCCCCCTGTGGACGGTCTTGGTAGGAGACTAACTTAAGTAGATCACGCACAACAGCGCTCGCCTCTCCCTTCTCGGTCATGACCTGGTGAAGGCGCCCAACCCAGTGTCGCTTGCGGAGGAAGATCGGGAGCTTGGCTTGGTCAACAAACCCAAGTAATTCTTAGCTAATCATCTGGGTACGCCGACGGGAATTGACAAAACATTTCAATGGTACCCGAAGTCCTAGGACCGCCTGTCACTAATATACCGGGCCATGACTAACGACCATCGGAGTCGCACGCTGGCACGCACCGCTAGTACTCAGACTGTTCCTACGAATACGGATCCACTGCACGAAGGAGCGTATATTTAAGGCAGATGAAGATCAGAAACAACTCAGAGTACAGCAGCAGCACCCCAAACACTTTCAACTATCACAGGATCCCAAATCACCTCGAAGACGATGTCAGACAAAAGGATAACTCTGTATTCCGCTTTGGTACGTCCATTAAACAGATCTCAATTCCCTGATCCAGATTGCCGTTGTTATTTATTGATGTTTTACAGGAATCTCCGTACCCACACAGAGTCCTTCTCGCCCTCGAGGAAGGTAACCTCCCATACGACATCATCGAGTTCGACTTGGCCGAAAAGCCAGCCTGGTTCAAAGAGAAAGTATACCCAACCCTCGCGCAGGTACCCAGCCAGCATGACTACGGCTTATCATGACCCTGGCTAATTCTTTCATGTGTCCCAGGTCCCGTACGTTGTATGCGGCGGCCCCAAGCTGCAGCCCGGGGACTCCCCGTCCCCAGACCTCCCCCAGCTCGGCGAGTCGCTCGTCATCCTCGAGTTCCTCGCCGATACATTTCCTGGAGCGAAGCTTCTCCCAGCCGACCCTTTCCAGCGCGCGAAAGCGCGGCTATTCTATCGCGCAGTAGAAGAGACTTACCGGCGCTCGGCATTCAGAGAAATCTTCTTCAGGCAAGCTCCAAAGGAGGTCCTGTACGACGCCGTCGAGCACATGCAGGGCCTACTGCCGTCCACGGCCGGGTTCGCTGTGGGTGACTGGTCGATCGCGGATGCGGCCTTCCTGCCCATCTACTTGCGCACGCTGGTCATTCTCGAGCTGAACCATCCATTCCTGCAGTTCGCGCCAGGGGCTGCAGCGGAGATACTGGCGACACTGGCGGAGTCGCCGCGGTTCGCGCGGATGCAGAAGTACCTGGAAGAGAGCATGGCGCGGCCGAGCACGGCGAAGACATGGGACCCTGTGAGTTCGATGTTTATGTTTTTAATTCCTACAGTCTTCGAATTCGCGGGTAGCAGAACAGGATGCGATGCTGAAAGTGCGTTTATTCGTGATATAGGTGTCGATCACGGCGAAATCCGCTCGTTATTTCGATGGTTTGATGGCCCGGGCTCAGGGTGAGACCAGGCAGTAGAACCTGAGTTGACTACGTATAGCCCACTTTTACTTGTAAGCGCTCGAATTCGAACTCGTCTGGCCGTCGGCAGACCCATAGTATATCGTTGCGATCAAATGTGGTTAACCGGGACCCAGGTATAGCAGCACAACTTGAAATAATTGCCCGTTTTGGCACAAAACTTCGTACCAGTCACGCTCGTATCTTCCAGTCAAAGTCGACATGATTCGGTTTCGGTGCCTCTCTCAGTATGCTACAGTACTGGGACGAATGTCCACAATCACTTCACCCGCGAGCGATGCCAAATTGTCGGTCCAACCCGCTGGCAATGCTGCGGACTCGGGGGGCTGTGCAACAGGCATCACATGCTTCGTAACGAAAACCATCTCTCAGTCGACAACCACCATCTTCCCCGCAAACGCTGGTACACCGTCGTAAGCCTTTCTCACTAGCACAAACTACAGTTCGAGAGTCATGCTGAGCTCACTTGCAGAATACTACAGACGACCAACATGGGAAAGTTCCGCGGTCTTCCCGATCTCAACTTCGACATCCTACTCCAGATTATCTCCCTCCTAACACGCGCCGATGTAGCATGTCTCGCCCGCACCTGCCGTGCTCTTCGAGTCGCTCTGTCAGCAGAACTCGCGCGAGGAGCTGTCGCTCTCGAAGGACGACACCTGGCCTCCTTCCTCTCGTTCGTCGATGTTACCGTCTTTGACGGAAGGGACCGATTGTCTTACTTTCGCAAGCTCATCCTGCCTGGTTCGACGTACGATGGGTCGCTCTCGAGTGGCAAAGACGCCCTCTCGACGAAGGACATCAAGCAGGCCATATCGAGCATCCTCTCGCTCGCGGCAGCCAACCTCGAGTCCTTGTCCATCCTAGACTTGGACGCGTTCTCATTCCGCCCCTTGGAACTCAAGAAGCTGCTCGATTCGCTCCGCCGCCTCCGGGTTCTGGAGCTATCAGGTCTCGGCAAGAAACACCAAAACGCCCTAACAGACACCCTCCCCCACCTCCACACGCTCACGCTCTCCTTCCTCGAACCCGAGACCAACATCATCCCCTTCCTAAAATCTCCATCCCCTCCGACTCACCTCCAGGAGCTGACCCTGCGCAACGGCACCTTCAACTCTCAGGACCCCACCCTCTCCCTGCCCACCGTGCACACCCTCCGCGCGTGCCCCGAGACGCTCCCGAGCGACGTCGACGCCTACACCCACGCCTTCCCCAACGCGCAGCACGTCACGCTCGACTTCCCGCGCGACCACGGCCACGTCCGGATGGACGCCGCGTTCCGCAAGCGCATGCCG
>VJXU01000105.1:11527-30767 GCA_008694245.1 Ganoderma sp. BRIUMSc
GCCTCGGCCGTTGTTCCGTTTCCATCTTGTTGACCCATTCTCACCCTTCTCGTCGTGGACATCAGCGCGTCTCCTCGGTGTCGACGAACCTCGTCCTGACGGCCCGAAAGGCGATTAGCCTCTGCTTCAGCGTGTGGTGGTTCGGCAACGGGTGGAACGGCCAGCTCGGCGCCGGTGCGGGCATGGTCTTTCTCGGCTCCCTCCTCTACACCGCGGCCACCTCGCGGGGAGGCAAGAAGGCTTCGCCTTCCCCAAGCTCCAACAAGGGTGGGACGGGAAGCAGCACTCTTAGCATCGCGAACGGGAACGGGACCGCCAAAGCGAAGAGGCAGCGGAAGGCCAAGGGAGACTGAATTTAACTTATTCTCCTCGGGTTCCTGTAGAGCTACGTAGAGTGGCTTGGGCTTGGACTGCAGGTATTTATACCGTTATAGGCACGGCAGGCCAGGCGCGTTAGTACTGCCCTTCCACCTGTGGTCTGGGTAACTTATGATGCAACGGAACGTGCCTTTTTGGCTTTTCTTGGGACGCTCGGTTTGAGATTGGATAGGTTTCCTATACACGTACTTAGACAACCATATAGAGCAGGTTTGCAATATTCCGAAACAAGCGTGACGTTGAGAATCATTCCTGCCTTGTCTGTGCTGTCTCTGGCTAAGTGCTAGGTAGGGGGCTATGTGGGGGTGCCTTGATGAGGACCGGATAAAAGTACTTATATCGGAGTGGGAAAGGGGAGAGCACGGGGTTCTTTTACTTCTTATTGAACAGTACTAGTGTCCCAACCGACGTGCGTATGCATGTACAAGAGATCGCGTGACCTCCAGGGGTAGGAAGAGCAGACAGAAGGGGGAGGATGCATACTTATCATGAGAATGATGATGTACAACCGAACCAGGAGGAAATGACCAATATCCACGCGATTTAATGAACCGACCACAGCGCCATGTCCCGTGCCAAGGGTCGATGCGAAGAACCGAGCGAGCAACAAAAAGGCAATAAAGAGCCAGAAAAAATGGGTAGGGTATGATCAATGGACAGGGAGGATGGAGGTGTTCGCTGGCCAGCTTCGATGCATGCTGGAGACCTCCAGAGGTACCGGTCCGAACGATACCAGTAACGGGCACGAAACGGATGGCAGCTACGAAGGTGCTGTTTATGGCACGGCCCTGATGGGGATTCGAAAAGTAAAAGTAAAAGTCAAGCAGAGAGAAAGGAAACACGCCGAAGGAAGGATTATCGACCGGGATAACATATGTGGTGGGAAAGAAGAGGGAGGGAGGGGCTCTCTGCGGAATAGAGACGCGAATTAGGATATACGGGGTGCGTGAGGAAGAGCGTGAGGGCTTGACGTGAGGGGTCATAAGATCGAAACGTGGATCCAGGACATGGCATGCGAGTGTGGGGTCGATGTGCGCGGGGAAAGTGGAAAGGCACACCGGACCCTAACGTCGACAGGGCGGCTCAGGTACAGTTAGGATAGGTTGACCGATATGGACATGGTGGCGGATAAGTAGTGGTGGCAGATGAGGGGAGAAACGAAGATGCGAGGAGCTCAGGATGGAGCGTTAGGAAAATGATGGATGGGCCGAGGATATAAATGAAGCGCGGACTACACCAGAAAAAGCAGACGATGAACCAAACAAGAGCGTGTACACATGAGATGGGAAGACAGCGCAGGCGAGTCCGCTTCACCCCGAATTCGAAACCGGTTCTGGGATCGCGCCTCTGGCACATCGCGAGCATAGAGCCAAGCTGCGCGGATGCCGAGCTGCGTTGCATGTCAGTGCGAATGGCTGCAGGCCTTAATGGCCCTTTTCGCTCATGTTTTCCATCTCGACCACGGGCGACTCAGCGATAGCGATGCCAGATTCTGTGTGCTTCTGGTTGAAGGGGTAGTCCTGCGGGTCATTGCCAATCGTCATCGGGGTTGCTGGCCGCGAGGAAGCGGGACCTGTAGACGACGTCGCGGTGACGGTGGAAACGATCTGCGTCTGGGGGTAATACGACCGTCGCTGCATCTTCTTGAAATCATACGGCGTGAATCTAGATGTGGTGGGAAGGGTCAGTAATGGCCAAAGTGATTAAGTTGGCTGATAGAAGAAGCCAGCCTGGATGGCTGTGACGTACTGCTCTTCCATCTGCCGCATCTCGGCGCTCAGGCTGCTGATATCCCGCTCCTTCCGTTGCCTCGCTCGGAGGGGGTTATCCTCCAGTAGCAGCTCCTCAAGCTCATGAGACGCATCAAAGTTCGCCTTCTTGGACTGACATAGGACGGCGTGTTCAGCACACGGACAAATGATGAGTAGTACGAGACGCACATCAGGGATGAATGGGGCGATTTGCTCCTTCGTTTCCAAGGTCTCCCAATCGATGTTTTGGAACCATGGATGTCTCTTTATCTCCTCGAAGTCCTCTCCCCCAGGTTTACATGCCAAGCGTCTTGAAGGATCTCGTTCCAAAAACTGTGCATGAGTCATCAGTTAACAACGAATTCAGGCATATGATCGCCTCGGCGAAAGCGCCACCGCTGAATATCTATGATACCCGCTGATCACCACGCCTTTGCGCGTGCGGGATCGGCGGAGGAGGGAGAAGAGAAAAGAATAAACTGGACTCACTCCTTTCAAAGCCAGCAAGCCAGCTCTACTACATTTCGACTCAGCATCCTCTGGGAACCGCAACGCATCCTTCGAGATACTGTGGGTAAGGTCACTGTTCGTCTTGCCGCGGAACGGTCGACGGCCGAAAATCAACTCGTAAGCACAGACTCCAAGTGACCACCAATCAATGGTGTACGTGTATCCACGCTTAGCAAGGATTTCGGGTGCCATGTAGGCCATCGAACCTGCAACACCAGTCAACAGGCGCCGTTCAGAATAGTGGACAGCGATGTTGAAATCGGTGAGATGGGCGTGTCCGCGCTCATCAAGAAGAATGTTGTCCGGCTTGAGGTCACTGCAGGAGGGCGGTCGTGTTCAGTAATGACCAACAAAGGGCAGGGATTGAGTGAGGTTACCGGTGGATAATACGATGTTCGTGGAGGTAAGCCAGAGCAGAACCGATTTCAGCAACATAGAACTTCACGACATCTTCGGACAACGCTCCTAATCTCTCCAAATGGACTGTCGGAGTGGGCCGTGGTTGAGTTTGCGACGACGAAACAGTCCATAAAGTGAAGAGCTCACATCTCAGGTCCCCTCCAAGCATTAGATCCAAAACGAAGAAGCAATTTTCGTCATCTTGGAACGCGTAACGCATGTTGACAACAAAAGGATGATCAATCTAGGAGAAAACGACTGTTAGCTTTGCTGCCCAATCACTGACGTGCAGAGGGAGCGTTACCTCCTCGAGCAACCGGCGCTCCTGGACGATGTTCGCGACGGCCTTCATCTTGACGCACTTTGCTTTGTTGATATACTTCAACGCATAGAGCTCACGAGTCTGCTTGTGCTGCACCACTCGGACCTGGGTCGGCAGGGAAAGAGGTTGGCGTGGAAGGAGATGGGCAGAGGCGAAATATGGCGACGCACCTTCCCAAAGGCACCCTTGCCGACACATCGTAGGAGGATGAAGTGAAAGAGATTGGCCTCCCCATCAAAGTCTATGGGCTGTGGGAGGGGAGGATTGGGATGAAGATGACAGAACATGAAGAAAGGAGGACGGTACCTGGGCTCGACAGCAGACAGCGCCCATGATGCGAAAAGAGCAACGAGAGACAGGATGGAGGACGAGGGAAGAGAGAGGAAAGGAAGGTATGCGGGCGAGGGAGGAGGGCTGGGGCGGGCGGAGGAGGAGCCCTGGCGGCGGAGGGAGAAGGGAAGAAGAGGACTTGGACTGGGAGACCGACGCTCTGCGACACCATCAAATCCCAGCGCCTCCAACGCACAACCGCCAATTTCCCCTCTCCATTACATAATCATTGTTTATCCCTTATCCTTGCCCTTCCTGGCACTTATTTCCTCTCCCCTGGCCCGCCCAAGCCGGCCTCTCCTTCCCTGCCCTTCCGTTCCTTTGTTCTCCTCCGTCCGCCTCTCCATGCCCCCTCCTGCAGACTTTCTCCGCCCTCTCGTCATCTCTGGCCCCTCGGGTGTCGGGAAAAGCACACTCCTTAAACGGCTCTTTGCCGACTACCCCGACAAGTTCGGGTTCAGCGTCTCTCGTGAGCATTCACTCTTCCACTCTCCTGCTCTTATTGACAACCATCCTGCACCTGTCACGCCTGCTCTATCCGACCCTTGGCGCTAGATACCACACGCTCGCCGCGGGCAGGCGAGGTCGACGGCAAGGACTACCACTTCGTCTCCCAGGAAAAGTTCAAAGGCCTCATCTCTCAGGCCGCCTTCATTGAATATGCCCAATTCTCCGGCAACTTCTACGGCACCAGCTTCATGACAGTAGGCGACATCCAGAAGTCAGGGAGGAGATGCCTGCTTGATATTGAGGCTCAGGTATGTTTGACATCCCAATTACCCGTCTCTACGCTTCCCCGCCGTCCAAACACCCCTTCCAGGGCGTCCGCCAGGTGAAGGCCACGGATTTGAATCCTGTCTACCTCTTTGTCTCCCCCCCTTCCCTCGCCGAACTTCGCGCCCGCCTCCAAGGGCGCGGCACTGAGACAGAGGCTGCCGTGGCGAAGCGCCTCGCCACTGCACTCAAGGAGGTCGAATATGCAAAAGAGGGGGCGCACGATCTCGTCATCGTCAACGAGGACCTAGACCGCGCCTACGAGAAGTTCCGGCGTGTCGCCCTCGGAGAACCTATCACGCCGGATAATTTGCCTCCACTAGACGATTAGTAGACCATTATATACCATGGTGCATTATCGCTAGCAATACAGGTATCAATACAATCTTAGATCTGGGCAGTGGGGGGAATCGTGTTATTGTTCGACCCTAGTCTCCAGCGAGGAACGGAAGCACTCACAAGGTATTATGACACCGCATCCTGGGTGTCTTCTGTAATCGCACCCGTGTAAAAATAAGTACCGCGACTCTGTCCAGCCGACGCCCATCTATATGTCATTGTCTCGACCACACGTTGAAAGAAGCGGCGAGAAGGACCGATGCGTTGCCAAATTGATCCGCATTCAAAAGCTCTGTTAATAACGGAAGCGCATGTATGCCATGAGAAGTGCGGAACAACCGGTCACTAAGGTACGGCGTATCCGCGATTAGAGCAACGCGACATATCACACGAACATCGCGACGCACCGAAACCGACAAGATATTGCAGCGTTGTGGCCTGTGTGCAGAAGCGAGCGCACTTAGATCTGCCGTCGCCGCCAAAGAAACGCGCCTTCGCCGCTGATGCGGCAGGCGGAGAAACCACACGCACCTTCGAAACCTGAATGGAGGTGCGAAGGGCCGCGATCTCCTGCTCGATGCGCGTATCGACCTCCTTGATCTTCAGCTCCTGCTTGCCCGTCTCCTCGCGCATGCGACCCTTCTCGAGGTTGAGATCGAGGCGCACGCCGGCTTGTGTGCGTGTGATTTCCTCGCGAAGGCGCTGCTTGAGCTTCTCAATGTCATTCACGAGTCGGTCATTCTCGGCCTTGATCATGGCAAGCTCATTCTTCTCCATGAGCTGCAGCTCGGACTTGAGCTGCGCGAAGTCGACTTGTTGCGTGTAGTGGTGCTAAAGCGGGGCGGAGACGAGGACGCCAAGTGAGCCCAGGATTGCGCGGAGAGCGTGGTCGGAAGTAGCATATGCACGCATCCGTGAGCTCTAATGTGCAGGCAATGGAAGCGATAGGGAACGGACCTTCTCCTGGTCGGCCTTTGTGACCATGTTGCTTGTCATGTTCCGTATGCTCTCGTCGATGATTTCGGACATGGCGGACATGATGCCCTCGGCCTGGGCGCGGTTAAGCCCTTCGCGTTCTAATCGCCGGACAAAATGGTGTGTATCAAAGTGGAAGGCCCTCCGTCTTGTCCTAGAATCCAGTCTCCACCCGGAGGAGGAAGTGACTCGATCAAGGGCCAGCCGAGATATCGGTGGGGGCGGGCGGGAGGTGGAAGCGCTAGCCCTGGCGGCAGTTGCAAAGTTGAGCCAAAAGGAGTGGGACATCATAGAGCTGATGGTGAAAGGAGGAGCAGGAAGCAGCAGAGTGAATGGACAGAGCAGGAAGTGGGACGGGGTTGAATTGGGTTGTGCTCGGGTTGTGCACTCTTGCGCCTCGACTCGGAGGCTCGAGACGCCCATTGGCCGTGGGAAGCCATCGAGAGCCAATCAGGGCGCACACACCAGATTTTCTGGAGCGCGCAACAAAGCAAGGCAAGGCAACTCAGCCGTATCTGCTTGCCTTTCACTCTGTCCGCCTATACCTCTTCTGTACGGACATCATGCAGAGCGACGATGTCATTTGGTCCGTGATAAACACGCAGTTCTGTTCCTACAAAGTCAAGTGCGTACCTTCGCGCATCTCGCAACCCCCTCCGCTCGTTAGAACTCAACCCGCACATCGTTTCCGTACAGAACGGCGACACAGAACTTTTGTAGGAATGAATATAACGTCACAGGTCTGTGCAACAGGCAGAGCTGCCCACTTGCGAACTCCAGGTATGCTACAGTCAGGGAGAAGGAAGGTGCGTATTCCCCTCAAGAATAGCATGGACGGTGTTCACTCTCGTACACTTCTCCAGGCGTGCTGTATCTATATGTCAAGACGATCGAACGTGCACACTCCCCCGCACATATGTGGGAGAAGATCAGGCTCTCAAACAACTACAGCATGGCTCTCGAGCAGGTACGCCTCGCAGTGTCCAAACCTAGGTTCTATTCAAACGCGACCGTCAACCCGTGGCAGATTGACAAGGAGCTCATACACTGGCCGAACTTCATGATTCACAAGTGTAAACAGCGCGTTACCAAGGTCACCCAGTACCTCATCAAAATGCGACGCCTCGCTCTCCGGCAGCAGTGCGTACCCCTTCCTGCTTCCTCTTTCCTTTCTTCATTTCGTCTCGCCGTCTTGCTTCCTGGCGACACACAACGCATTCACGCTGATTATCCAAACCCGCAGACCGAAACTCATCGGAGTGAAGAAAAAACTGGAGCGACGCGAGGCCGTGCGCGAGCGCAAGGCCCTTTCCGCCGCGAAGCTGGAGCGCTCGATCGAGGCGGAGCTCATCGAGCGCCTCAAGTCCAAGGCGTATGGCGACATGCCACTCAACGTGAACGAGGCTGTGTGGCAGACTGTGCTGGACCGCGAGCGCGGTGTGCAGAAGGAGAGTGAGGGTGGCAAGGGGAAGGGCAGGGAGCTTGACCTGGTCGACGACGAGACAGATGAGGAGGAGGAGGAGCTCTATGAAGAGGAGGAGGGTTGGGGCGAGCGTGAGTTCGTGAGCGACTTGAGTGGGGAGGAGGATGGGCTGAGTGACTTAGAGGACGCTGTGGTGAGCCGTGCTGCTTGGGGAGAGCCTGGGACATCTGAGCTGACCGGGTCCGATAGTCTGGAGAGGACGATGAGGACGAGGAAACTGGCAGCGATGAGGACGAAGAAGGGAGCGAGGAAGAGGCTGCATCAAAGAAAGCAAACCTGGGCAAGCGGAAAGCACCATCAAACCAGAAACCCCCAAGGAAAGGTCCAGAGAAGAAAGCCAGACGTAGGTGACGACCCTTTCGAGTATAGCCTTTTGTACTGACTGAATTTCTTATTCTTTTTCAGGGGGACCGAGGGTCGAGGTCGAGTACGAGCAGGAGATGGAAAGCGTACCACTCACCAAGGAGGCACTTGCGAATTGGTAGCCGTGTACAGTGCGTGCGCTACGCGTGCAGCATTAGGCAGCATTGCAATTTTTGCATTATACATGTACCACACCAAGCTAGTGGTGAGCAGAGCTACGAAGGTGGCAAAACACGGGTGCCTCGCCGACCATGGAGAGGGGATATCCAACATTATAGAACAACGTACAGTAGCCAAGATATCCTGCGCATCACAGAGCGAATAAAACTACGGGACGGTATCTGTATGGCGAACCTATCAGAAGGTATAAATATGGATGATTTACTGAGTCTTGGCCTTCTGCTTTGCGCGGCGCTCCTCAATATCTTTGCGCGTCATTCGTGTGCCGAGAATGGTATCCCAGTGGATGAAGAACGGTTGGGAGAAGTTGGACTTGATTCCAATCACCTATGAACGGGGAATGGTGTCAGTGCGTTTGCGACGTCCTATTGGCAATGGGCTGCATATAGTGATGTGAACATACCTGGTGATGGATGTCGTGGTAATCGGCATTGTTGGGACTCGCAAGTTGGAGGGGGTCCCAAGGCAGCCTGTAACCGCAGTGGTCGTCGACGGTCTTGAGCGTGGAGATGCAGAAGAGGAGCATGGCCTCGCGGGTACTGAGTTGGCCGAGCCATTCGGCGATACCAGCGCCAGCGGTATCGAGCAAGAAGCCTTCAAGAGGGTGGTTATAGAGGGCACCGAATGCGTAGGGGACATAGAGGCGGTGATGCCATGAGTGGAACTGCTTGTAGAGCCAAGGGTTCATGTGCATTGCGCGGTGCAGGAAGTATTGCCATGTGTCGATGAAGAACCTGGATGGGGATGAACAAGCGACGTACACGACAGAAGATAGGGTACTCACATGCCAAAGAAGAACTTAGCAAGAGGGATTGCCCACCAGTACAAAGTGTACAGGCCATCCGCGCCGCGCTTGGCGAGCAGCTGTTGCCCCGATTCCTCTCCAAGGATGAGTGTCACGAGACGGGCGAAGGCTGGGGCAAGCTGGAGCATGCTGGCAATATGGTCGACCTGGGAGCCGGTGGGTTTCTCCTCTATCCACCAATACCCAATGACGGTCTGCACTATGTGCTGGAAGATGACCGCAATGAGGACGTCCGTGCGGGAGACCAAGTTTCGCGACTTGACTTCTTCGCTTTCGTGGATGCGATATTTGTCTAGCCATGCGAAGGTGGAGATGTCTAAGAGGTGAAAGAAGGAGCTGAGAACCCAGTAGGCAACGACTGGAACGGCGAGTGCGAGATAGTGATCTGGCACACCATCGAGCAACTCGACTCTATGGGTGTAGTAGGTGGGGTATTGCGCTGATAGGTACTGGAGCTGGGTTGGGCCGAGAAACGAGGCTGTTGAGTTCATGGAGGTCATGACGGGAGGGGGGATCCGCGGAAGGAGTCCAGTGGTCGGTGTGCCGTGTGCCGGGTGTAAATAGGAAGAGCGGGGAGTCGAGGGAGCTCGATGATGGGATTGAGGAGTCGGCGTCGGTCTCGAGCAAACCGAGAATTTGCAGAGGACTGGGAACTGGACTGGGTCGGACCACTCTCGCACCGTCTCTGACAGCTCTCTGAAACCCTGCTCCGCCCCCCACGTGATCGCAGACAATCGGCCCAGCCGAACTCGGACGCGTCCTCCGTGAACGCGTCAACTCCGCGCATAAGCACCTCTCTTGCTCCCCACCACCACCTCCCATCTCCGTCTCCTTCTGCTCACACGCGCGGGCCCGCCTCCGACACCCTTCACGATGCAAGCCCAGCCGGCGAATGCCACTCAGGCCAAGGACCGTCACTACATGCAGCTCGGGCACAGTTTGGCCAGGCTCTCGCGCGCAATCGCGCAGACGGCGGATCTCTGCGAGCTGATGAAGACCAACTTAGACGCAATGCGCGTCCTCTCTGCTTCTCACGCCGCGCAGTGAGCAGGCTGGTCTGTCTTCCATTGGCAATTGTTTACGAATTTCCTCACACAGGTTCATGACCGTGGCTATGGAGCTCAATCCCGACGACGACGACACGGATGGGAGACGCGAATAGATGGAGGCTGCATGGGTCTGTCACTGCTGGAGGGCATTCCGTCGGATGCTCCAAACTTCATGTCACCGGAAGACCTAGGCTCGTCGGGATCCTTGCCCCCGTCAAGCTTGCCGCACCGGTTCGCAGAGACCCTTCGGCCAGGAGCTGTCAGGAACACATGTCGTATACGCCCATTACAGTCTTACTTTGGAGTCGCCGCGACCGCCTGTGTTGCGCGTCCTCCACGAAGTTGCGGAGACGCGGCATTCAAGAGCCCGTAGTACCCCCCCCCCCCCACTCATTATACATCCAATGATCCACTCAGCCTTGACCAAGAAGGCCCAATCCATTTGCCCTATTTGTCGGCCGGTATCCTTCCCTGTTGTATCCAATGTTGTTGTAGCACCATTACCCCTTCAATTGTCCAGTAGCACATACATAGGATAAATAGAATCAAGTGCGTCTCAAGTCCGTTCCTCTTCACTTTTCTCCGTCTATGCTCCACCTTGCATGCTGCGCACGCTGCGCAGTTTGTGTCCGCATGGCAAACAGTGCGGGGTGAAGCCGGTGGTCGTCTTCGAAAATGGCTCCGCATCCTTTGGGCGCTATTCATTCGCACTCGAATTCTGCCAGCAGAGGTGGCACTTGCCCCTCCTCATAAGTCGTCTTCCGTCCGCTCCTTTTATACCACGTTGCTTGACATTCTCCTGCTCAGTCTCGGTGATAATACTCGGATTGACACATAGATTGTACAGCACTCTCGACCCCTTGGAAACGGACACACCTCGTCTGCACGGCTCTTCTGCTATCCCCTCCTACATTCCCCCTCTCTAGACCTCTGCGGAACTGTGAAGTCGGCGACAGCCACATGGCGAATGAGCACCCGTCTCAGAAAGAGGAAGATGACGTTGTAGAGATGAAGAAAGCGTTAGCAACTGGGTCCGCGAGCTCGTCGAGCAATGTTGCCTCCTCAGGTACGTTCCGCTGCATCGTCCTCCTGTTTCGAGGATGGCTAACAGTCGGTATCGTGTCATTTAGTCGCACCCATTGTATGTTATTGCATGGCCTCCATTCTCATGACAGTCGTGAACAAGGTGAGTGGCTCGCGTGCGCATGGTACAAGGAGCCACCTCGAAAGCATGGAATGACCCGTCATCTTCAGTTTGTGGTTTCGGGACGTCAGTTCAACATGAACTTTCTCCTACTGTGTATACAATCCTTTGTCTGTGTTGCTTGCGTCTACATTGTGAAGAAGCTGGGAGTCATTTCATTCCGCGACTTCGACATGAAAGACGCGAAGATGTGGTTCCCAATCAGCCTCATGCTCGTTGGTGTCATATACACTGGTTCCAAGAGTCTGGTGAGTATAGTCGTCAAAGTTTTGCCACGTATGCGCGGCTGAGGGAGAAGCATGCTTCCGACGTAGCAATACCTGAGCATCCCCGTATACACAATTTTCAAGAACTTGACTATCATCCTTATCGTGAGTGGGTCCATGCGTTGTGCTTTCTACCATATGCCATGCTCATCTTGCTACCATAGGCTTATGGTGAAGTGATATGGTTCGGTGGTCGGGTTACCAGTCTGACCTTGGTTGCGTTCATCCTGATGGTGGGGATCAACTTGACATTCAGACTAAATTCCAATGTTCTCATACTTATCTTGCGTGCTTCAGGTTGTATCTTCCGTCATCGCTGCATTGGCGGATATCAACGATGCACTCACTGCTAGTGACCCGGCTTCGACCGGTGCAGATAGCGGACTGCCAAATATGACTGGGATTATTTCACAGCTCAATGTCGGCTACTTCTGGATGTTCACGAACTGTGCGACCAGTGCTGCATATGTAATGTGGAATCTCCTCGGACAGGAGCAACCTGGGGCTCACCTTCTTTATAGGTCTTGACGATGAGGAAGAGAATCAAAGGAACTGGGTTCTCGGACTGGGACACCATGTTCTACAACAACCTGCTCTCGATCCCTGTTCTGGCGGTGGCATCGATCGTCGTGGAGGACTGGGGATTTGATAATCTGCATCGCAATTTGTACGGACCCATTTTTGGTGTACGTCAACGGTAAATTCTGATATCTTGGCAGCCCTCCAGAGACTCGGAACTTTTTGCTGTTCGCGATTGCTTTCTCAGGCGGGGCAGCGGTGGGCATTTCGTATACGACCGCATGGTGTATCCGTGCTACGAGCAGCACGACGTACAGGTAAGCAGAACGCCGTCTGTTTCCCGACGTGCTCGCGGCTGACGTGCATGCCAGCATGGTTGGAGCACTGAACAAACTGCCCGTGGCGGCGTCGGGGATGATCTTCTTCGGGGACCCGGTCACGTTTGGCTCTGTAACGGCAATCGGGGTGGGGTTCTTCGCCGGATTGGTCTACGCATGGGCAAAGAACAACCAGAAGAAAGCGGAGATGGCAGCGCAGCAAGGCATAATTCCGTTAGCGAATAGGTCGTGACGTTGAAGGATGCTCACGTGGGGGCGGTGGTACTCATTGTATCTGACCAATTGGTAAGGCACTATCAATACGACGCGACTGTTTCACTGCGTAGGATCGGTGGTTGGTGTTCTTGGCTTGTGGGCCAATGGGGTCGCTCAGCTTAGGTGTGACGACGGGATGATTAGAGGGTGCCTTGGCATTGGGCAGGGTCCATCGAACGTGGAGCGCCGCTGTACGGAACGTACGATAGCACGGGAGTCCAGCAGGGAAAGGAAGTCCGATGCGGGGCACGATCGGTGAGTTTCCTGATATGGTCGTGGGTCGGGAGATGTGCAAGAGAACGTGCATGGGACGCGCATGGGGGTGTGGACGACGCCTTCGCTCGGGCTCGTCTAGTGGACTTTGGCAGCGAGGCCGCAATAACGCCACCGAGACTGAGAAATCGAAGGCGTGCGCCGTGCGGCTCTTGCGGTGTGGGGCAGCCTTTGCAGTGGCATAGCACCGCCAGTAGCGCCCAGTGCGGGTTTAGGCTTCGGAAAGATAAGCCGAAGCTTGATCCTCTTCCCCAACCCGGGATCTCATATATGAGATCGCCCCAGATCACTTGATATCGCCGCTATCTTAACTGCTCTCCTGCACCTCCTCTTCATCTCCCTCCTCTCCCCCACTCCGCCTCTTGCCTCCCTCATCCACGTCCACAAAATCCACCCTCTCCTTCGTTTCACTCCCCAATCTCCACCATGGCGTCCAACCCCCCCGCCGCCGCAACCCTCCATCCCCCCAGGCTGGCCCCCATCTTCGCCGTCACCCCCAGTGCCCCCGGCACCCCGGTCCACTCCATTCAGACCATGCGCCGCAAGGCTGCCGGCCACCAGGGGCCTCTCACCAAGATCCTCGTCGCCAACCGTGGGGTGCGTCCTGCAATCTGTGTTTCTTGGCGCGTATCCTTTACTCACCTCCCATGGCGGGCTCCCAGGAAATTGCCATCCGTGTGTTCCGTACTGCCCACGAACTCGCCATGCACACCGTCGCTATCTTCTCCTTTGAAGATCGGCTCTCCGCCCACCGGCAGAAGGTACACCGATATGCCCCGCAGCCTTCCGTCTTCCGTCTGACGCCCTCCGTTCTTCCCCGCCCTTCTGATCCCATAGGCCGATGAAGCGTATCAGGTCGGAAAGGGCCTGACACCCGTGGCAGCTTACCTCGCACAGGACGATATCATCCGGACCGCCCTTGAGCATGGAGTGGACATGATCCATCCTGGGTACGCCATCCCTCCATAACCCCATGAGACGCGATGATCCTCAGAATTCCGTCCTCCGCGCTTCCTTCCCGGCAGATATGGTTTCCTCTCCGAGAACGCAGAGTTCGCCCGCAAGGTCGAGCAGGCTGGTCTTGCGTTCGTTGGACCTTCTCCGGAGGTCATTGACCAGCTCGGTGACAAGACCAAGGCTCGGACGATCGGTGAGCGCCTCCTGACTATATGCACCCCGGAATGGCGCTGAACCGCGAATTACAGCTATCAAGGTCGGCGTTCCCGTCGTGCCTGGAACTCCTGGTCCAGTGGACAGCTGGACCGAGGCCGATGCATTCATTAAGGAGTACGGATTCCCCGGTTAGTCAACTTCATTCAATCAGTTGCACCACGCGGTCACCTGACACAGCGGCCTTATGTGACAGTCATCATCAAGGCCGCTATGGGTGGTGGAGGACGTGGAATGCGTGTCGTTCGCGAGCAATCCGACTTCAAAGATGCATTCCAACGCGCCGTTTCCGAGGCCAAGTCCGCCTTCGGCGATGGCACCGTCTTCATCGAGCGCTTCCTCGAGCGCCCTCGTCACATTGAGGTTCAGATCCTCGCCGACGCACTTGGCAACACGGTGCATCTGTTCGAGCGTGACTGTTCCGTCCAACGTCGTCACCAGAAGGTCGTTGAAGTCGCCCCCGCAACGCATCTCCCAGAGGAAGTTCGGAGGGCCATCCTTTCCGATGCTATCAAGCTCGCGAAGAGCGTTGGGTACAGGAATGCTGGTACTGCCGAGTTCTTGGTCGACCAGATGGGCAGGCACTACTTCATTGAGATCAACCCCCGTATCCAGGTTGAGCACACTATTACTGGTAATTATTCCGCCGCAAGGTTTTTGTGTGAAGGACTGGAGCTCACCTTGTGCCAGAGGAAATCACTGGTATCGACATCGTCGCGGCTCAGATCCAGATCGCCGCGGGCGCGACGTTGCCCCAGCTCGGTCTTACTCAGGAGGCCATCACCAAGCGTGGCTTCGCCATCCAGTGCCGTGTCACCACTGAGGATGCTGCTCAAGGCTTCCAGCCTGACACTGGGAAGATTGAGGTCTACCGCAGTGCCGGCGGAAATGGCGTCCGTCTTGATGCCAGCTCCGGCTTCGCTGGTGCGCAGATTACTGTGAGTGTTTAAAATCTTTGCAACAAGCTTCTTGTAGTGCGATCATCTAAAACATTGCCGTGTTGTAGCCTCACTATGACTCGCTACTTGTCAAGGTCACCGTTAGTGGCACGACGTACGAGGTTGCGCGGCGTAAAATGCTTCGTGCTCTTGTTGAATTCCGTATTCGTGGTGTGAAGGTACGTGGTAGCGCGTGATGGAGGGAGCGCCCCTGATGCTAATACGATGGCTAGACGAACATCCCATTCTTGTTCCGTCTGCTCACTCACGACGTCTTCATTGGCGGGAAGACTTGGACCACCGTAAGGGAAAATATAATATATGGGAACGATCGAACAACTAACCTGATTGGATGCTAGTTCATCGACGACACGCAAGAGCTCTTCAAGCTTGTTCAGAGCCAGAACCGTGCCCAGAAGCTCCTTGCTTACCTTGGAGACCTCGCAGTCAATGGCTCCTCCATCAAGGGACAGGTCGGCGAGCCCGGCCTCAAGGACGAGATTGTCGTTCCCAAGCTTGTCAACCGCGAAGACCCCAGCGGGCCTCCGGCCGACACTTCGTTCCCCTGCGAAGTCGGCTGGCGTAACATCATTGTCGAGAAGGGCCCAGAGGCATTCGCCAAGGCCGTTCGCGAGTACCCCGGTGTGCTCATTATGGACACGACGTGGCGCGATGCTCACCAGTCGCTGCTTGCGACGCGTCTCCGGACTATCGACATGGTCAACATCGCGAAGGAGACGAGCTGGGCGCTGTCGAACGCATACTCGCTCGAATGTTGGGGTGGTGCGACGTTTGATGTCGCCATGCGATTCCTCTACGAGGACCCCTGGGAGCGTCTGGTATGTTTTGGTTCACATACGCACGTCACGCAAGCTGATTCCGCTCGGAATGCAGCGCACCCTCCGTAAGCTCGTCCCGAACATTCCTTTCCAAGCTCTCGTCCGTGGCGCGAACGGAGTTGGATACACGAGTTACCCGTAAGCATCATGATGCCCATGAGATGTTTTGGTATTGACTAATCTGGGGCTAGGGACAACGCCATCTACGACTTCTCGCGTAAGGCTGTGGAGAACGGTCTCGATATCTTCCGTGTGTTCGACTCCTTGAACTACATTGGTATGCTCCTCCTCATTTTAGATTTGACTGGAGCAAAACTGATTGAATTTTACAGAGAATGTTCGTGGTGCCGATTGCCTGAAATGTGTGCACTTCGCTGATCCCTTTGCAGATGAAGCTCGGTATCGATGCTGCCAAGAAAGCCGGCGGTGTCGTTGAGGCTGTCGTTTGCTACACCGGCGACGTCGCCAACCCCAAGAAGACGAAGTACACTCTCCAGTACTACGTTGACTTTGTCGACCAGCTTGTCGCTGAGGGCATCCATGTCCTCGGTATCAAGGATATGGCTGGCTTGCTCAAGCCTGAAGCAGCTAAGATGTAAGCGTTTGCCTAACTTTATCAGTTTCAACTATGTTTCTCATCTCTTTTTCGCCAGTCTCGTCGGAGCGATCAGGGAGAAGTACCCCGATCTCCCCATCCACGTCCACTCCCACGACACGGCCGGTATCTCCACTGCTAGTATGCTGGCTGCCGCCGCCGCCGGGGCCGACGTCGTCGATGTTGCAATTGACAGTAAGAATTTGAATGTTCATTCCCTCGCATCCGCCTGACCCTCCTGCGTAGGCATGTCTGGTCTTACGTCGCAGCCTCCGATGGGTGCTGTATGCAGCGCGCTCGAGCAGACGGCCCTCGGCACCGGCATCCGTTATGAGGACATCCAAGCCCTCAACATGTACTGGTCGCAAGTCCGCATGCTCTACTCTTGCTTCGAGGCGAACGTCCGTGCGTCCGACTCCAGTGTCTTCGACCACGAGATGCCTGGTGGACAGTACACGAACTTGATGGTAAGGACTGCTGGGATACTCCTTTCAGTTGGTTTCTTGACGCATCTGGGATGCCTTGCAGTTCCAGTCGGCGCAGCTTGGGCTTGGCACCCAGTGGTCTGGTGAGTCTGAGCCCTCACCCTAAAATTGCTGGGATGAGAGTTTGATGTCGGTTTCAGAGGTGAAGAAGAAGTATGTCGAGGCGAACGAACTTGTGAGTCGCCACAGAACATCTTCTCTTGTCGCGTTCTAGAAACTGATGGTCCTACCGACCAGTGTGGAGATATCATTAAGGTGAAGACATTCCAACGAAGTCGTATAGGGCGACATCTCAATTCTGGTAACTTTCATAGGTCACACCGTCGTCGAAGGTCGTCGGAGATTTCGCGCAGTGGATGGTGCAGAACGGCTTCAGCAAGCAGGACGTTCTTGATCGCGCAGATCAGCTTGACTTCCCATCGTCCGTTGTGGAGTTCTTCCAGGGCTACCTTGGTCAGCCCGTTGGCGGCTTCCCCGAACCTCTCCGCAGCAACATCATCCGCAGCAAGCCGAGAGTCGATGGCAGGCCTGGTACAGGCCTCGCACCCATTGAATTCAAGAAGGTCAAGGCTGAGCTCCGTAGCAAGTTCGGCAAGCACATATCGGACTCGGACGTCTCGTCCTATGTCATGTACCCGAAGGTCCGCCGGCTTTCGCCGTTGAACTGGGTACAAGCACTCATGCTTCCTGAATAGGTCTTCGAGGAATACCAGGGCTTCGTCGAGAAGTTCGGCGACTTGAGCGTTGTGCCAACTCGCTACTTCCTTGCCCGGCCAGACATTGGGAAGGAGATGATGATCGACATCGAGAAGGGCAAGACCCTCATCATCCGTCTCATGGCTGTCGGCCCAGTCGTCGAGGGTCGTGCCCAGCGCGACGTCTGGTTCGAGGTCAACGGCGAGGTATGGCGTCGCATGCGCTGAAAGAGACGATGTGAAACTGAACTTGCCTAGGTCCGTGCGGTCTCTGTTGAGGACAAGAACTCGGCTGTAGAGACCGTGTCCCGTGAGAAGGCCACGAACGACCCAGGCTCGGTTGGTGCGCCTATGTCTGGCGTCGTCGTCGAGGTGCGCGTGAAGGAGGGTGCCCCGATCAAGAAGGGTGACCCGATGTGCGGTAAGTAGCGCTAGTATAGCCAAATCGCCAGCACACTAACAGCATGTTCTCCAACAACAGTCATGAGCGCGATGAAGGTGCGTTCCGTGGCCGGCTTATGGCGATAGAATCTTCACTGATTTCACTTCGCCTTCATAGATGGAGTCGTCTGTCACAGCGCCTGTGTCTGGTCACATCAAGCGTGTTGTGGTGCAGGAAGGTGAGTGTGGTGTCCTCGATGTCGCTCTTGCCCTGGCGGGATATTCACAGTGCCTCTGCCAGGCGACTCGATCAACCAGGGGGACCTGGTCGTAGAAATCGTGCACTAAGATGCATGCTGGCAGTCTGTTCGCGGATATGGTACGATGTGTACGAATGCGTTAGAATCTCATTACTTGTTGGCAAGATCATGTACAGATAGAATCCCATCATTTGTTTCCGGGAAGAGAGGTCATGGGTGCCGTTACGTTTCGCAAGCCGTCATTCAACGTCCGGAAGAGGGCCCCGAGTTCCGAAGGGTCCTGGATGAGATGGCGAAATACCGCTGGACTTCTCACAGAGAGCCACCACGGCCGATTCCCTGCCAGGGCCATTTGTCAACGCGCGTCCGCGGTTGGACAAGCATTCGGATGCGGCGCCGTTCTCGCAGCGTTTCACTCACACGACCTCAAGCTAGTTCTATCGCCGAGCAGAAGCACCTTCCGTTGTGGCCGTACGAATCTTGGAGAGACCGCTTGAAACGCCGGCTAGTGGAAGGCACAGCGAATATATGGTAAGGAGGTTTGTCCAGGAAGCCGGGTGGTCATCTGCCCGAAAACTGGGCGTTCGTGGCATCAACATGAAGCGGCGTCATACGATTTGCAGAACCAAATTGCGTCACTACTCACAGATCTGGCTATGAGGAAGTTCGGATTAGGGCCGTGCGAGGACGTAATGGACCACACTACCGTCGGCAGAAGCATGTCTGCGCAAGAAGCCAGGACTGCGAACACACCGCCCCGATCTCCAGGCTGTAATGTTAACCTTGGCTACGCTAGTGCATTTCGACGCTGTTAAGTCCCGATTTCGAGGCGTGACAGAAGCTGACGGTGAATCGAGTTGGGTTGGCAATAAGCTAATGCTACACAGACTTGACACTTCTCCCTCTCCATCCGACCGGGCTACCTCCATATGTGCAAGCAGCCCCAAGGTCAGGAGTCGTCTTGCAACAACCGCTGGGACTTCTGCAGCTGCCTCACGAGATCCGTGTGCAGTTCTGCCATCACATCCTGTTCAGTGAGGGCTTGTCAGTACACCGTCGTCGCCGCGCGATCAGGGAAGCTGCCTCCGCACACGCCAAGGTCTCGGAGGCAGCCCTAACACCGACCTTAACGGGCTTGATCTCGTTCATGAGCGACACGCCTTGGCCTGCCCACACCACCATGTAGCTCGAGTCTCCCGCTTCCGTGGCGGCCTTGCACCGCGCCTGGACGGTCGCGTGGTCCACCCCAGCATCGATGTCGTCCACAATCTTGTTATTGAGCCCGCGCCCGTCGATGCCCGCCGGCCAGCCGAAACTGGCGCGGGCAGTGTCGAGGGCCATCGTTCGGACCGTGGCACCGGGTC